>OZ022327.1:33770500-33825724 GCA_963989225.1 Dromius quadrimaculatus
CGGTTTCAAAAGTATCGCAAATCACATAAATCTATCCAATACAACATAATACGCATGAATCCGGCTTCAAATGCACAAAATTTTTGCGTTTCTAGCGAGTTATCAGCGTTTCTCCTGAGTTCCGTTGAGAAATTTTTGATTCTGTAAATCTGCTCAGAAGCAAGATTTCGCTTCAGAAATGCGTTATTTGGCAGAATCTAGCACCAAATACATCATATTTTGTGTTTTTAGAGTGCTATTCACAGTTTTACGAACTTTATAATAAGTCGAAATCACGCTTTTCCGGGCAGATTTTCACAATCAAGAAGTTCATATTCCTATTCAGGAACTCATAATATGTATGAATCCATCAACAAAAACATCATATCTCGTGTTTTCAGAGCGCTATCTGCAGTTATATGAAGTTTGAAATAAGTCAAAATTACCACATTCTCAGCGGTTTCAAAGTATCGCAAATCACATTAGTCTATCCAATACAACATAATACGCATGGATCCGTCTTCAAATGCACAAAATTCTGCGTTTCCAGCGAGTTATCAGCGTTTTTTCTGAGTTTCGTTGAGAAATTTTTGATTCTGTTAATATGCTCAGAAGCAAGATTTTGCTACAGGAATGCGTTATATGGCAGAATCTAGCACTAAATACATCCTATTTTGTGTTTGTAGAGTGCTATCCGCAGTTTTACAAACTTTGGAATTGGTCGAAATCACGCTTTTCCGGGCAGATTTTCACAATCAAAAAGTTCATATTCCTATTCAGGAACTCATAATATGTATGAATCCATCAACAAAAACATCATATCTCGTGTTTTCAGAGCGCTATCTGCAGTTATATGAAGTTTGAAATAAGTCAAAAATTACCACATTCTCAGCGGTTTCAAAGTATCGCAAATCACATAAATCTATCCAATACAACATAATACGCATGAATCCGTCCTCAATGCACAAAATTTTGCGTTTCCAGCGAGTTATCAGCGTTTTTTCTGAGTTTCGTTGAGAAATTTTTGATTCTGTAAATCTGCTCAGAAGCAAGATTTTGCTCCAGAAATGCGTTATATGGCAGAATCTAGCACCAAATACATCATATTTCGTGTTTTTAGAGTGCTTTTCGCAGTTTTAAAAACTTTGGAATGAGTCGAAATCACGCTTTTCCGGGCAAATATTCACGTTTAAAAAGTTCATATTCCTATTCAGGAACTCATAATATGTATAAATCCATCAACAAAAACATCATATCTCGTGTTTTCAGAGCGCTATCTGCAGTTATATGAAGTTTGAAATAAGTCAAAATTACCACATTCTCAGCGGTTCCAAAGTATCGCAAATCACATAAATCTATCCAAAACAACATAATACGCATGAGTTCGTCCTCAAATGAACAAAATTTTGCGTTTCCAGCGAGTTATCAGCGTTTTTTCTGAGTTTTTGTTAAGAAATTTTTGATTCTGTAAATCTGCTCAGAAGCAATATTTTGCTTCTAGAAATGCGTTATATGGCAGAATCTAGCACCAATACATCATATTTCGTGTTTTTAGAGCGCTATTTGCAGTTTTACAAACTTTGGAATAAGTCGAAATCACGCTTTTCCGCGCAGATTTTCACAATCAAAAAGTTCATATTCCTATTCAGGAACTCATAATATGTATGAATCCATCAACAAAAACATCATATCTCGTGTTTTCAGAGCGCTATCTGCAGTTATATGAAGTTTGAAATAAGTCAAAATTACCACATTCTCAGCGGTTTCAAGTATCGCAAATCACATAAATCTATCCAATACAACATAATACGCATGAGTCCGTCCTCAAATGAACAAAATCTTGCGTTTCCAGCGAGTTATCAGCGTTTTTTCTGAGTTTCGTTGAGAAATTTTTGATTCTGTAAATCTGCTCAGAAGCAAGATTTTGCTTTAGAAATGCGTTATATGGCAGAATCTAGCACCAAATACATCATATTTCGTGTTTTTAGAGTGCTATTCGCGGTTTCAAAGTATCGCAAATCACATAAATCTATCCAATACAACATAATACGCATGAATCTGTCCTCAAAATGCACAAAATTTTGCGTTTCCAGCGAGTTATCAGCGTTTTTTCTGAGTTTCGTTGAGAAATTTTTGATTCTGTAAATCTGCTCAGAAACAAGATTTTGCTCTAGAAATGCGTTATATGGCAGAATCTATCACCAAATACATCATATTTCGTGTTTTTAGAGTGCTATTCGCAGTTTTACAAACTTTGGAATAAGTCGAAGTCACGCTTTTCCGGGCAGATTTCCACAATCAAAATCTGTTGTCTGTAAAGTCGGTTTACTGACGATAGTTCAACGTGACAACATCATGAGAAAATACTGATGGAGTGGTTGCATTTAAAAAAAAAAAATTCTATTTTATCGGTTTGATAGATATTTTGTATGGATATAGAGGAGGTTAATAGAAATCAGGAATTGGATTGAACAAGTTACATTTATTTGTACGCATAGATACAATTATATCAATTTTTTTTATTTTTTATTTTGTATCAACATTATTTCTTTCAGCAAGTAAACTGAATGAAAGTTGTTGTTCAATTAGTTACTCAATTATTTTCGCAAATTTAATCGTAACTTGTTGTGAAAAGGTGATAGCCTTGAATAATTTATTATAAGAATAAACTGTGATTAAATTATTGTTCATAAAACCTAAATTAAAAATTTTAAATCTAGAAACATCATTGAAATTTTTGTAACTCTAGCTTTCGAAAAACCCGCCTCAATGTGTTTGGTATGGGAGAAAATTGTTCCCTTTGACGGCTGGCTGATCCAACCTGTCATTTCAGACACGTTGTTATGATATGTGGAAGATTTAACATTTATGTTCTAATTTTTTGAAATAATTGCTACGCTCGATAATTATTTCGATCGAATAGTGAAGCCATTGATTCTTTACTCATCGTGAAATACTTCTGGGTAAGTGTGACTAATAGGTCACTATGACATTTCGCACAATTTTAAAGAGATTGCGATACTGGCGTCTCTGCAGTAAAAACAAATTCTGTCAGTGGCACTAAAACAGTGTTCATGTGTAACAATGGTTGTAGGTTAGCTTGCTACGCTCGCGGCTTTAAAAAACATTCCTGAATATTACCGCACTTGCGCTGCGCGCGCCTGTGAGACTGAACTTGAGAGGAAGCAACCTAGAAGGGCGAACCAAACTTCTCCATGTTGGACCGAAATAATGAAACTTTCACATGTTATGTTTGAGGACTACTGCTTAGTACTTACTCTGTACACATGTATTTCGAGCGCAAGCGCATTATCATAGTGACCTATCATTCACTTTATCCTAGTTCTGTTAACTTATTGTTATAGTTTTGTCAATTATAGCATAATCTACAATCGCTGCACTAGCGGACCGATGCTATTTATTTTATTGATGAAAGCACGAATATTCGACAATATATCACTGAACATATATCTAATATCGAAAGAATCATTTATCGCCGCATTTATCTTTGCTATAAACAATTGACACCACATTCACTATTCACTGCACTTCATACTTGATGAAAACATGTAAATGTATTATTGCATAGCAGCTGTCCACGCGGAAGTATCGCTCACTCAAGTAGGAGAGAGACAGATGTCGAACGCTGTCGAACGCGTAGACCGATTGTGCCTCATTGTCGCTCGTTCCGCGCTCTCGCTTGCAATTCAAGCCTTAAATAGAACGCCTCAGAGCGAGGTAACGCCGCATGAATCATGTTTTTTCGTGCGTGCAGCCGGCTCCATTGAATAATAAGACGTTGTCACGTCAAAAACAAATATATCCCAATTAAATGAATCTTTTCATTACTTCGTTGCACCTGAAATCGTGTTTCACGACCGTCCTATATAAAATCTTTAACACAACTGTCGTCTCATGACATATGACAGTAGTACATCATAATCTTATTAATTACTTATTTAATTTATTCTTATTGATGAATAATCATTGGCATTTGTGATGACGTAATGGAACGCCTCAGGGCGAGCGAGGTAACGCCGTATGAGTCATGTTTTTTCGTGCGTGAAGCCAGCTCCATCGAATTATGAGACGCTTTCATGTCAAAAAGTTTATATTCCTATTCAGGAACTCATAATATGTATGAATCCATCAACAAAAACATCATATCTCGTATTTTCAGAGCGCTATCTGCAGTTATATGAAGTTTGAAATAAGTCAAAATTACCACATTCTCAGCGGTTTCAAAGTACCGCAAATCACATAAATCTATCCAATACAACATAATACGCATGGATTTGTCCTCAAATGCACAAAATTTTGCGTTTCCAGCGAATTATCAGCGTTTTTTCTGAGTTTCGTTGAGAAATTATTGATTCTGTAAATCTGCTCAGAAGCAAGATTTTTCTTGAGAAATGCGTTATATGGCAGAATCTAGCACCAAATACATCATATTTCGTGTTTTCAGAGCGCTATTTGCAGTTTTACTAACTTTGGAATAAGTCAAAATCACGCTTTCCCGCGCAGATTTTCACAATCAAAAAGTTCATATTCCTATTCAGGAACTCATAATATGTATGAGTCCATCAACAAAAACATCATATCTCGTGTTTTCAGAGCGATATCTGCAGTTATATGAAGTTTGAAATAAGTCAAAATTACCACATTCTCAGCGGTCTCAAAGTATCGCAAATCATATAAATCTATCCAATACAACATAATACGCATGGATCCGTCCTCAAATGCACAAAATTTTGCGTTTCCAGCAAGTTATCAGCGTTTTTTTCTGAGTTTCGTTGAGAAATTATTGATTCTGTAAATCTGCTCAGAAGCAAGATTTTGCTTCAGAAATACGTTATATGGCAGAATCTCGCACCAAATACATCATTTTTCTTTCAAAGCGCTATTTGCAGTTTTACAAACTCTGGAGTAAGTCGAAATCACGCTTTTCCGCGCAGATTTCCACAATCATATAGTTCATATTCCTATTCAGGAACTCATAATATGTATGAATCCATCAACAAAATCATCATATCTCGTGTTTTCAGAGCGCTATCTGCAGTTATATGAAGTTTGAAATAAGTCAAAATCACCACATTCTCAGCGGTTTCAAAGTATCGCAAATCACATAAATCCATCCAATACAACATAATACGCATGAATCCGTCGTCAAATGCACAAAATTTTGCGTTTCCAGCGAGTTATCAGCGTTCTTTCTGACTTTCATTGAGAAATTTTTGATTCTGTAAATCTGCTCAGAAGCAAGATTTTGCTTCAGAAATGCGTTATATAGCGGAATCTAGCACCAAATACATCATATTTCGTGTTTTTAGAGTGCTATTCGCAGTTTTACAAACTTCGGAATAAGTCGAAATCACGCTTTTCCGGGCAGATTTTCACAATTAAAAAATTCATATTCCTATTTAGGAACTCATAATATGTATGAATCCATCAACAAAAACATCATATCTCGTGTTTTCAGAGCGCTATCTGCAGTTATATGAAGTTTGAAATAAATCAAAATTACCACATTCTCAGCGGTTCCAAAGTATCGCAAATAACATAAATCTATCCCATACAACATAATACGCATGAATCTGTCCTCAAAATTACCACATTCTCAGCGGTTTCAAAGTATCGCAAATCACATAAATCTATCCAATACAACATAATACGCATGAATCCGTCCTCAAATGCACAAGATTTTGCGTTTCCAGCGAGTCATCAGCGTTTTTTCTGAGTTTCGTTGAGAAATTTTTGAATCTGTGAATCTGCTCAAAAGCAAGATTTTGCTTTAGAAATGCGTTATATGGCAGAATCTAGCACCAAATACATCATATTTCGTGTTTTTAGAGTGCTATTCGCAGTTTTACAAACTTTGGAATAAGTCGAAATCACGCTTTTCCGGGCAGATTTTCACAATCAAAAAGTCCATATTCCTATTCAGGAACTCATAATATGTATGAATCCATCAACAAAAACATCATATCTCGTGTCTTCAGAGCGCTATCT
Organism: Dromius quadrimaculatus; assembly: GCA_963989225.1. Lineage (NCBI taxonomy): Eukaryota > Metazoa > Arthropoda > Insecta > Coleoptera > Carabidae > Dromius > Dromius quadrimaculatus. The sequence goes on from OZ022327.1 coordinate 33,776,489, forward strand.
GCAGTTATATGAAGTTTGAAATAAGTCAAAGTTACCACATTCTTAGCGGTTTCAAAGTATCGCAAATCACATAAATCTATCCAATACAACATAATACGCATGGATCCGTCCTCAAATGCACAAAATTTTGCGTTTCCAGCGAGTTATCAGTGTTTTTTCTGAGTTTCGTTGAGAAATTTTTGATTCTGTAAATCTGCTCAAAAGCAAGATTTTGCTCCAGAGATGCGTTAAATGGCAGAATCTAGCACCAAATACATCATATTTAGTGTTTTCAGAGTGCTATTCGCAGTTTTACAAACTTTGGAATAAGTCGAAATCACGCTTTTCCGGGCAGATTTTCACAATCAAAAAGTTCATATTCTCATTCAGGAACTCATGATATGTATGAATCCATCAACAAAAACATCATATCTCGTGTTTTCAGAGCGCAATCTGCAGTTATATGAAGTTTGAAATAAGTCAAATTTACCACATTCTCAGCGGTTTCAAAGTATCGCAAATCACATAAATCTATCCAATACAACATAATACGCATGAATCTGTCCTCGAATGCTCAACATTTTGCGTTTCCAGCGAGTTATCAGTGCTTCTTCTGAGTCTCGTTGAGAAATTTTTGATTCTGTAAATCTGCTCAGAAACAAGATTTTGCTTCAGAAATGCGTTATATGGCAGAATCCAGCACCAAATACATCATATTTCGTGTTTTTAGAGCGCTATTCGCTGTTTTACATACTTTGGAATAAATCGAATTCACGCTTTTCCGCGCAGATTTTTGAAATCAAAAAGTTCATATTCCTATCCAGGAACTCATAATATGTATTAATCCATCAACAAAAACATCATATCTCGTGTTTACAGAGCGCAATCTGCAGTTATATGAAGTTTGGAAAAAGTCAAAATTACCACATTCTCAGCGGTTTCAAAGTATCGCAAATCACATAAATCTATCCAATACAACATAATACGCATGAATCCGTCCTCAAATGCACAAAATTTTGCGTTTCCAGCGAGTCATCAGCGTTTTCTCTGAGTTTCGTTGAGAAATTTTTGATTCTGTAAATCTGCTCAAAAGCAAGATTTTGCTTCAGAAATGCGTTATATGGCAGAATCTAGCATAAAATACATCATATTTCGTGTTTTTAGAGTGCTATTCGCAGTTTTACAAACTTTGGAATAAGTCGAAATCACGCTTTTCCGGGCAGATTTTCACAATCAAAAAGTTCATATTCTTATTCAGGAACTCATAATATGTATGAATCCATCAACAAAAACATCATATCTCGTGTTTTCAGAGCGCTATCTGCAGTTATATGAAGTTTGAGATAAGTCAAAATTACCACATTCTCAGCGGTTTCAAAGTATCGCAAATCACATGGATCTATCCAATACAACATAATACGCATGATTCCGTCCTCAAATGCACAAAATTTTGCGTTTCCAGCGAGTTATCAGTGTTTTTTCTGAGTTTCGTTGAGAAATTTTTGATTCTGTAAATCTGCTCAAAAGCAAGATTTTGCTTCAGAGATGCGTTAAATGGCAGAATCTTGCACCAAATACATCATATCAAGTGTTTTCAAAGTGCTATTCGCAGTTTTACAAACTTTGGAATAAGTCAAAATCACGCTTTTCCGGGCAGATTTTCACAATCAAAAAGTTCATATTCTCATTCAGGAACTCATAATATGTATGAATCCATCAACAAAAACATCATATCCCGTGTTCTCAGAGCGCAATCTGCAGTTATATGAAGTTTGAAATAAGTCAAAATTACCACATTCTCAGCGGTTTCAAAGTATCGCAAATCACATAAATCTATCCAATACAACATAATACGCATGAATCTGTCCTCAAATGCTCGAAATTTTGCGTTTCCAGCGAGTTATCAGCGATTTTTCTGAGTCTCGTTGAGAAATTTTTGATTCTGTAAATCTGCTCGCAAGCAAGATTTTGCTTCAGAAATGCGTTATATGGCAGAATCTAGCACCAAATACATCATATTTCGTGTTTTTAGAGCGCTATGTGTAGTTTTACAAAGTTTGGAATAAGTCGAAATATCTCGATTTACCGCGCAGATTTCCACATTCAGAAAGTTCGGATTCCTATTCAGGAACTCATAATATGTATGAATCCATCAACAAAAACATCATATCTCGTGTTCTTAGAGCGCCATCTGCTGTTATATGAAGTTTGAAATAAGTCAAAATTACCACATTCTCAGCGGTTTCAATGTAGCGCTAATCACATAAATCTATCCAATACAACATAATACACATGAGTCCGTCCTCAAATGCACAGAATTTTGCGTTTCCAGCGAGTTATCAGCGTTTTTTCTGAGAAATTTTTGATTCTGTAAATCTGCTCAGAAGCAAGATTTGGCTTCAGAAATGCGTTATATGGCAGAATCTAGAACCAAATACATCATATTTCGTGTTTTTAGAGCGCTAGTTGCAGTTTCACAAACTTTGGAATAAGTCGAAATCACGCTTTTCCGCGCAGATTTTCACAATCAGAAAGTTAATATTCCTATTCAGGAACTCATAATATGTATGAATCCATCAACAAAAACATCATATCTTGTGTTTTCAGAGCGCTATCTGCAGTTATATGAAGTTTGAAATGTAAAAATTACCACATTCTCAGCGGTTCCAAAGTATCGCAAATCACTTAAATCTATCCAATACAGCATAATACGCATGAATCCGTCCTCAAATGCACAAAATTTTGCGTTTCCAGCGAGTTATCAGCGTTTTTTCTGAGTTTCGTTGAGAAATTTTTGATTCTGTAAATCTGCTCAGAAGCAAGATTTTGCTTCAAAAATGCGTTATATGGCAGAATCTAGCACCAAATACATCATATTTCGTGTTTTTGGAGTGCTATTCGCAGTTTTACAAACTTTGGAATAAGTCAAAATCAAGCTTTTCCGGGCAGATTTTCACAATCAAAAAGTTCATATTCCTATTCAAGAACTCATAATATGTATGAATCCATCAACAAAAACATCATATCTCGTGCTTTCAGAGCGCTATCTGCAGTTATATGAAGTTTGAAATGTCAAAACTACCACATTCTCAGCGGTTCCAAAGTATCGCAAATCACATAAATCCATCCAATACAGCATAATACGCATGAATCCGTCCTCAAATGCACAAAATTTTGCGTTTCCAGCGAGTTATCAGCGTTTTTTCTGAGTTTCGTTGAGAAATTTTTGATTCTGTAAATCTGCTCAGAAGCAAGATTTTGCTTTAGAAATGCGTTATATGGCAGAATCTAGCACCAAATACATCATATTTCGTGTTTTTAGAGTGCTATCAGCAGTTTTACAAACTTTGGAATAAGTCAAAATCACGCTTTTCCGGGCAGATTTTCACAATCAAAAAGTTCATATTCTTATGCAGGAACTCATAATATATATGAACCCATCAACAAAAACATCATATCTCGTGTTTTCAGAGCGCTATCTGCAGTTACATGAAGTTTGAAATGTCAAAATTACCACATTCTCAGCGGTTTCAAAGTATCGCAAATCACATAAATCTATCCAATACAACATAATACGCATGAATCCGTCCTCAAGTGCACAAAATTTTGCATTTCCAGCGAGTTATCAGCGTTTTTTCTGAGTTTCGTTGAGAAATTTTTGATTCTGTAAATCTGCTTAGAAGCAAGATTTTGCTCCAGAAATGCGTTATATGGCAGAATCCAGCACCAAATAAATCATATATCGTGTTTTTAGAGTGCTATTCGCAGTTTTACAAACTTTGGAATAAGTCGAAATCACGCTTTTCCGGGAAGATTTTCACAATCAAAAAGTCCATATTCCTATTCAGGAACTCATAATATGTATGAATCCATCAACAAAAACATCATACCTCGTGTTTTCAGAGCGCTATCTGCAGTTATATGAAGTTTGAAATAAGTCAAAATTACCACATTCTCAGCGGTTTCAAAGTATCGCAAATCACATAAATCTATCCAATTCAACATAATACGCATGAATCCGTCCTCAAATGCACAAAATTTTGCGTTTCCAGCGAGTTATCAGTGTTTTTCTGAGTTTCGTTGAGACATTTTTGATTCTGTAAATCTGCTCAAAAGCAAGATTTTGCTTCAGAGATGCGTTAAATGGCGGAATCTAGCACCAAATACATCATATTTAGTGTTTTTAGAGTGCTATTCGCAGTTTTACAAACTTTGGAATAAGTCGAAATCACGCTTTTCCAGGCAGATTTTCACAATCAAAAAGTTCATATTCTCATTCAGGAACTCATAATATGTATGAATCCATCAACAAAAACATCATATCTCGTGTTCTCAGAGCGCAATCTGCAGTTATATGAAGTTTGAAATAAGTCAAAATTACCACGTTCTCAGCGGTTCCAAAGTATCGCAAATCACATAAATCTATCCAATACAACATAATACGCATGAATCCGTCCTCAAGTGCACAAAATATTGCATTTCCAGCGAGTTATCAGCGTTTTTTCTGAGTTACGTTGAGAAATTTTTGATTCTATAAATCTGCTCAGAAGCAAGATTTTGCTTCAGAAATGCGTTATATGGCAGAATCTAGAACCAAATACATCATATTTCGTATTTTTAGAGTGCTATTCGCAGTTTTACAAACTTTGGAATAAGTCGAAATCACGCTTTTCCGGGCAGATTTTCACAATCAAAAAGTTCATATTCTCATTCAGGAACTCATAATATGTATGAATCCATCAACAAAAACATCATATCTCGTGTTCTCAGAGCGATATCTGCAGTTATATGAAGTTTGAAATAAGTCAAAATTACTACATTCTCAGCGGTTTCAAAGTATCGCAAATCACATGAATCTATCCAATACAACATAGTACGCATGAATCCGTCCTCAAATGCACAAAATTTTGCGTTTTCAGCGAGTCATTAGCGTTTTTTCTGAGTTTCGTTGAGAGATTTTTGATTCTGTAAATCTGCTCAAAAGCAAGATTTGGCTTCAGAAATGCGTTATATGGCAGAATCTAGCACCAAATACGTCATATTTTGTGTTTTTAGAGTGCTATTCGCAGTTTTACAAACTTTGGAATAAGTCAAAATCACGCTTTTCCGGGCAGATTTTCACAATCAGAAAGTTCATATTCCTATTCAGGAACTCATAATATGTATGAATTCATCAACAAAAACATCATATCTCGTGTTTTTAGAGCGCAATCTGCAGTTATATGAAGTTTGAATTATGTCAAAATTACCACATTCTCAGCGGTTTCAGAGTATCGCAAATCACATAAATCTATCCAATACAACATAATACGCATGAATCCGTCCTCAAATGCACAAAATTTTGCGTTTCCAGTGAGTTATCAGCGTTTTTTCTGAGTTTCGTTGAGAAATTTTTGATTCTGTAAATCTGCTCAGAAGCAAGATTTTGCTTCAGAAATGCGTTATATGGCAGAATCTAGCACCAAAAACATCATATTCTGTGTTTTTAGAGTGCTATTCGAAGTTTCACAAACTTTGGAATAAGTCGAAATCACGCTTTTCCGGGCAGATTTTTACAATCAAAAAGTTCATATTCTTATTCAGGAACTCATAATATGTGTGACTCCATCAACAAAAACATCATATCTCGTGTTATCAGAGCGCTATCTGCAGTTATATGAAGTTTGAAATATGTCAAAATTACCACATTCTCAGCGGTTCCAAAGTATCGCAAATCACATTAATCTATCCAATACAACATAATACGCATGAATCCGTCCTTAAATGCACAAAATTTTGCATTTCCAGCGAGTTATCAGCGTTTTCTATGAGTTTCGTTGAGAAATTTTAGATTCTGTTGATCTGCTCAGAAGCAAGATTTTGCTTCAAAAATGCGTTATATGGCAGAATCTAGCACCAAATACATCATATTTCGTGCTTTTAGAGTGCTATTTGCAGTTTTACAAACTTTGGAATAAGTCGAAATCACGCTTTTCCGGGCAGATATTCACATTCAAAAAGTTCATATTCCTATTTAGGAACTCATAATATGTATGAATCCTTAAACAAAAACATCATATCTTGTGTTTTCGGAGCGCTATCTGCAGTTATATGAAGTTTGAAATAAGTCAAAATTACCACATTCTCAGCGGTTTCAAAGTATCGCAAATCACATAAATCTATCCAATACAACATAATACGCATGAGTCCGTCCTCAAATGCACAAAATTTTGCGTTCCCAGCGAGTTATCAGCGTTTTTTCTGAGTTTCGTTAAGAAAATTTTGATTCTGTAAATCTGCTCAGAAGCAAGATTTTGCTTCAGAAATGCATTATATGGCAGAATCTAGCACCAAATACATCATATTTTGTGTTTTTAGAGTGCTATTTGCAGTTTTACAAACTTTGGAATAAGTCGAAATCACGCTTTTCCGGGCAGATTTCCACAATCAAAAAGTTCATATTCCTATATAGGAACTCAAAATATGTATGAATCCATCAACAAAAACGTCATATCTCGTGTTTTCAGAGCGCTATCTGCAGTTATATGAAGTTTGAAATAAGTCAAAATTACCACATTCTTAGCGGTTTCAAAGTATCGCAAATCACCTAAATCTATCCAATACAACATAATACGCATGAATCTGTCCTCAAATGCACAAAATTTTGCGTTTCCAGCGAGTTATCAGCGTTTTTTCTAAGTTTCATTGAGAAATTATTGATTCTGTTAATCATCTCAGAAGCCAGATTTTGCTTCAGAAATGCGTTATATGGCAGAATCTGGCACCAAATACATCATATTTCGTGTTTTTAGAGCGCTATTTGCAGTTTTACAAACTTTGGAATAAGTCGGAATCACGCTTTTCCGCGCAGATTTTCACAATCAAAAAGTTCATATTCCCATTCAGAAACTCATAATATGTATGAATTCATCAACAAAAACATCATATCTCGTGTTTTCAGAGCGATATCTGCAGTTATATGAAGTTTGAAATAAGTCAAAATTACCACATTCTCAGCGGTTTCAAAGTATCGCAAATCACATGAATCTATCCAATACAACATAATACGCATGAATCTGACCTCAAATGGACAAAATTTTGCGTTTCCAGCGAGTTATCAGCGTTTTTTCTGAGTCTCGTTGAGAAATTCTTGATTCTGTTAATCTGCTCAGAAGCAAGATTTTGCTTCAGAAATGCGTTATATGGCAGAATCTAGCACCAAATACATCATATTTCGTGTTTTAAGAGTTCTATTCGCAGTTTTACAAACTTGCGAATAAGTCGGAATCACGCTTTTCCGGGCAGATTTTTACAATCAAAAAGTTCATATTCCTATTCAGGAACTCATAATATGAATGAATCCATCAACAAAAACATCATATCTCGTGCTTTCAGAGCGCTATCTGCAGTTATATGAAGTTTGATATAAGTCAAAATTACCACATTCTCAGCGGTTCAAAGTATCGCAAATCACATAAATCTATCCAATACAACATAATACGCATGAATCCGTCCTCAAATGCACAAAATTTTGCGTCTCCAGCGAGTTATCAGCGTTTTTTCTGAGTTTCGTTGAGAAATTTTTGAATCTGTAAATCTGCTCAGAACAAAGATTCTGCTTCAGGAATGCGTTATATGGCAGGATCTAGCACCAAATACATCATATATCCTGTTTTTAGAGTGCTATTCGCAGTTTTACAAACTTTGGAATAAGTCGAAATCACGCTTTTCCGGGCAGATTTTAACAATCAAAAAGTTCATATTCCTATTTAGGAACTCATAATATGTATGAATCCATCTACAAAAACATCATATCTCGTGTTTTCAGAGCGCTATCTGCAGTTATATGAAGTTTGAAATAAGTCAAAATTACCACATTCTCAGCGGTTTCAAAGTATCGCAAATCACATAAATCTATCCAATACAACATAATTCGCATGAGTCCGTCCTCGAATGCACAAAATTTTGCGTTTCCAGCAAGTTATCAGCGTTTTTCCTGAGTTTAGTTGAGAAATTTTTGATACTGTAAATCTGCTCAGAGGCAAGATTTTGCTTCAGACATGCGTTATATGGCAGAATCTAGCACAGATACATCATATTTCGTGTATTTGGAGCGCTATTTGCAGTTTAACAAACTTTAGAATAAGTCGAAATCACGCTTTTCCGCGCAGATTTTCACATTCAAAAAGTTCATATACCGATTCAGGAACTCATAATAGGTATGAATCCATCAACAAAAACATCATATCTCGTGTTATCAGAGCGCTATCTGCAGTTATATGAAGTTTGAAATAAGTCAAAATTACCACATTCTCAGCGGTTTCAAAGTATCGCAAATCACATAAATCTATCCAATACAACATAATACGCATGAATCCGTCCTCAAATGCACAAAATTTTGCGTCTCCAGCGAGTTATCAGCGTTTTTTCTGAGTTTCGTTGAGAAATTTTTGAATCTGTAAATCTGCTCAGAACAAAGATTTTGCTTCAGGAATGCGTTATATGGCAGGATCTAGCACCAAATACATCATAATTCGTGTTTTTAGAGTGCTATTCGCAGTTTTACAAACTTTGGAATAAGTCGAATTCATGCTTTTCCGGGCAGATTTTCACAATCAAAAAGTTCATATTTTCATTCAGGAACTCATAATATGTATGAATCTATCAACAAAAACATCATATCTCGTGTTTTCAGAGCGTTATCTGCAGTTATATGAAGTTTGAAATGAGTCAAAATTACCACATTCTCAGCGGTTTTAAAGTATCGCAAATCACATAAATCTATCCAAAACAACATAATACGCATGAATCTGTCCTTAAATGCACAAAATTTTTTGTTTCCAGCGAGTTATCAGCGTTTTCTCTGAGTTTCGTTGAGAAATTCCAGATCCTGTTGATCTGCTCAGAAGTAAGATTTTGCTTCAGAAATGCGTTATATGGCAGAATCTAGCACCATTTACATCATATTTCGTGCTTTTAGAGTGCTATTTGCAGTTTGACAAACTTTGGAATAAGTCGAAATCACGCTTCTCCGGGCAGATTTTCACATTCAAAAAGTTCATATTCCTATTTAGGAACTCATAATATGTATGAATCCATAAACAAAAACATCATATCTCGTGTTTTCAGAGCGCTATCTGCAGTTATATAAAGTTTGAAATACGTCAAAATTACAACATTCTCAGCGGTTTCAAAGTATCGCAAATCACATTAATCTATCCAATACAACATAATACGCATGAGTCCGTCCTCAAATGCACGAAATTTTGCGTTTCCAGCGAGTTATCAGCGTTTTTTCTGAGTTTCGTTGAGAAATTATTGATTCTGTTAATATGCTTAGAAGCAAGATTTTGCTTCAGAAATGCGTTATATGGCAGAATCTAGCACCAAAAACATCATATTTCGTGTTTTCAGAGCGCTATTTGCAGTTCTAGAAACTTTGGAATAAGTCGAAATCACGCTTTTCCGCGCAGATTTTCACAATCAAAAAGTTCATATTCCTATTCAGGAACTCATAATATGTATGAATCCATCAACAAAAACATCATATCTCGTGTTTTCAGAGCGCTATCTGCAGTTATATGAAGTTTGGAATAAGTCAAAATTACCACATTCTCAGCGGTTTCAAAGTACCGCAAATCACATAAATCTATCCAATACAACATAATACGCATGAATCCGTCCTCAAATGCACAAAATTTTGCGTTTCCAGCGAGTTATCAGCGTTTTCCCTGAGTTTCGTTGAGAAATTATTGATTCTGTTAATATGCTCAGAAGCAAGATTTTGCTTCAGAAATGCGTTATATGGCAGAATCTAGCACCAAAAACATCATATTTCGTGTTTTCAGAGCGCTATTTGCAGTTCTAGAAACTTTGGAATAGGTCGAAATCACGCTTTTCCGCGCAGATTTTCACAATCAAAAAGTTCATATTCCTATTCAGGAACTCATAGTATGTATGAATCCATCAACAAAAACATCATATCTCGTGTTTTCAGAGCGATATCTGCAGTTATATGAAGTTTGAAATAAGTCAAAATTACCACATTCTCAGCGGTTTCAAAGTATCGCAAATCACATGAATCTATCCAATACAACATAATACGCATGAATCCGTCCTCAGATGCAAAAAATTTTGCATTTCCAGCAAGTTATCAGCGTTTTTTCTGAGTTTCGTTGAGAAATTTTTGAATCTGTAAATCTGCTCAGAACAAAGATTTTGCTTCAGGAATGCGTTATATGGCAGGATCTAGCACCAAATACATCATAATTCGTGTTTTTAGAGTGCTATTCGCAGTTTTACAAACTTTGGAATAAGTCGAATTCATGCTTTTCCGGGCAGATTTTCACAATCAAAAAGTTCATATTTTCATTCAGGAACTCATAATATGTATGAATCTATCAACAAAAACATCATATCTCGTGTTTTCAGAGCGTTATCTGCAGTTATATGAAGTTTGAAATGAGTCAAAATTACCACATTCTCAGCGGTTTTAAAGTATCGCAAATCACATAAATCTATCCAAAACAACATAATACGCATGAATCTGTCCTTAAATGCACAAAATTTTTTGTTTCCAGCGAGTTATCAGCGTTTTCTCTGAGTTTCGTTGAGAAATTCCAGATCCTGTTGATCTGCTCAGAAGTAAGATTTTGCTTCAGAAATGCGTTATATGGCAGAATCTAGCACCATTTACATCATATTTCGTGCTTTTAGAGTGCTATTTGCAGTTTGACAAACTTTGGAATAAGTCGAAATCACGCTTCTCCGGGCAGATTTTCACATTCAAAAAGTTCATATTCCTATTTAGGAACTCATAATATGTATGAATCCATAAACAAAAACATCATATCTCGTGTTTTCAGAGCGCTATCTGCAGTTATATAAAGTTTGAAATACGTCAAAATTACAACATTCTCAGCGGTTTCAAAGTATCGCAAATCACATTAATCTATCCAATACAACATAATACGCATGAGTCCGTCCTCAAATGCACGAAATTTTGCGTTTCCAGCGAGTTATCAGCGTTTTTTCTGAGTTTCGTTGAGAAATTATTGATTCTGTTAATATGCTTAGAAGCAAGATTTTGCTTCAGAAATGCGTTATATGGCAGAATCTAGCACCAAAAACATCATATTTCGTGTTTTCAGAGCGCTATTTGCAGTTCTAGAAACTTTGGAATAAGTCGAAATCACGCTTTTCCGCGCAGATTTTCACAATCAAAAAGTTCATATTCCTATTCAGGAACTCATAATATGTATGAATCCATCAACAAAAACATCATATCTCGTGTTTTCAGAGCGCTATCTGCAGTTATATGAAGTTTGGAATAAGTCAAAATTACCACATTCTCAGCGGTTTCAAAGTACCGCAAATCACATAAATCTATCCAATACAACATAATACGCATGAATCCGTCCTCAAATGCACAAAATTTTGCGTTTCCAGCGAGTTATCAGCGTTTTCCCTGAGTTTCGTTGAGAAATTATTGATTCTGTTAATATGCTCAGAAGCAAGATTTTGCTTCAGAAATGCGTTATATGGCAGAATCTAGCACCAAAAACATCATATTTCGTGTTTTCAGAGCGCTATTTGCAGTTCTAGAAACTTTGGAATAGGTCGAAATCACGCTTTTCCGCGCAGATTTTCACAATCAAAAAGTTCATATTCCTATTCAGGAACTCATAGTATGTATGAATCCATCAACAAAAACATCATATCTCGTGTTTTCAGAGCGATATCTGCAGTTATATGAAGTTTGAAATAAGTCAAAATTACCACATTCTCAGCGGTTTCAAAGTATCGCAAATCACATGGATCTATCCAATACAACATAATACGCATGAATCCGTCCTCAAATGCAAAAAATTTTGCATTTCCAGCAAGTTATCAGCGTTTTTTCTGAGTTTCGTTGAGAAATTTTAGATTTTGTAAATCTGCTCAGAAGCAAGATTTTGCTTCAGAAACGCGTTATATGGCAGAATCTAGCACCAAATACATCATATTTCGTGTTTTTAAAGCGCTATTTGCAGTTTTACAAACTTTGGAATGAGTCGAAATCACGCTTTTCCGCGCGGATTTTCACAATCAAAAAGTTCATATTCCTATTCAGGAACTCATAGCATGTATGAATCCATCAACAAAAACATCATATCTCGTGTTTTCAGAGCGCTATCTGCAGTTATATGAAGTTTGAAATAAGTCAAAATTACCATATTCTCAGCGGTTTCAAAGTATCGCAAATCACATAAATCTATCCAATACAACATAATACGCATGAATCCGTCCTCAAATGCACAAAATTTTGCGTTTCCAGCGAGTTATCAGCGTTTTTTCTGAGTTTCGTAGAGAAATTTTTGATTCTGTAAATCTGCTGAGAAGCAAGATTTTGCTTCAGAAATGCGTTATATGGCAGAATCTAGCACCAAGTACATCATATTTCGTGTTTTTAGAGTGCTATTCCCAGTTTTACAAACTTTGGAATAAGTCGAAATCACGCTTTTCCGGGCAGATTTTCACAATCAAAAAGTTCATATTCTCATTCAGGAACTCATAATATGTATGATTCCATCAACAAAAACATCATATCTCGTGTTTTCAGAGCGCTATCTGCAGTTATATGAAGTTTGAAATAAGGCAAAATTACCACATTCTCAGCGGTATCAAAGTATCGCAAATCACATAAATCTATCCAATACAACATAAAACGCATGAATCCGTTCTCGAATGCACAAAATTTTGCGTTTCCAGCGAGTTATCAGCGTTTTTTCTGAGTTTCGTTGAGAAATTTTTGATTCTGTAAATCTGCTCACCCGATAAAAAATGATTGGATAGAATTGTATCGGATTATATACAATTAGATATGGCTATATACAATTATATATGGAATTCTTATAAACTGCTATACAATTTAATATAATTATATAGAATTGTATCCAAACAGATATAGCACATTGTATAGAACATCATACGATAACATACACCTGTATATGACTATATACAATAAGACCAGAGTACTGTACAATTTTTTCAAACTCCGCATACAATTATATACGATCATATACGGCTATAAACAATTGTATACAGTTCCATACTATGATATATAAGAATATATAATATGTCTTATCGAACTCTATACAATCATATATATTCGTATATTACTGTATATAGTCATATAGTTGTATTTCCATTAATTCAGGAAGCTTTATGCAATTCTATCACATTATATACAATTATATAGTACTGTATAAGGTCTCATACAGTACAGTTCTTCCATTTCAACTATTACATAAGATCCTATATTGCTCTTTACAATCATATATAACTATATAGAGTTGTGTAAAATGTTTTTTCGAGTTTTATCTTTGCTATTCAAGATTTTATACAGTTATATACAATCAGATATATTTGTATATTATTGCATACAAGTCTATAAAATTATATTCCTATTTATTCGAGAAGCTATATTTGATTCTACACAATTTTTTCTCATTATACACAGTTATATAATACTATATAAAGTTGTATACAACACATTATTCTTATTTTAACTGTTTTATAAGGTTATATATCGTTATAAACAACCATATACATATATCCGTGTACCATAGGATGAAGTTATATACGTGTCTATACTCATATATCATCTTCTTTCCTTGCTATCGGTATAACATACTCAGAAGTCTAAAATGAAAATTGTCAATAACAACCAGTACAGCTGATGTTCGACAAATAAATTTATGGAATCCACTGGAATAACAAATTTTACCAGGATAGTAAAGTCGCCCGTGTGAGTTTTGTACTTTTTGTCAATGATGGAAGACATGTTGAAGCTTAAATTAAATGAAAAATCAATAGTTTGATTTGTTTCATATATGACACATAAGGTAGGTATATATAAATAGTATAGTAAATAATACAAAAGTGGATACCTCTGACTATTCCACTGGGTATTTGTTTGTTAGGTATTATTTTTAAATTTACATGAAAATGAAGGATATTATATAATCAATAATGAAACATATTCAGTTCACGATGCAACCCAACAATTTTCAATAGTCCAAACTATTTAGGATAGTTAATTTATACTAGTTTCACGTTGTGACCTGTGATGTGACATCTGAAGGGGTAAAGTGCTGAAAGGGGGAAGATGAGTGCAAGCGATCTACGAAAGACAAGCGAGTAGCAGTTGAGCACGGGAGTTGATGGAATACAGTTGAATTTGATGCGGTGGAGTTGAAATAACGAAAAATAACTGGAAGAAAGGTAGTAAAGGCAGATAAGAAGATAGCCGAGTCAGAAGATAAGGTGAAGATAAAGAAATGAGGAAGGAAGAAGTAGAAATAAGAAGCTATGGCAAAGAAAGTAAGCTGTTGCTAAGCGGCGAAGGGGAGAATTGAAGCGGTGGAGAAGCGGAGAGGAAGAGGAAGCGCTAGCGACGAGAAAAAGAAGACAGATTGTGATTGCTCGGTCTCCTATATGCGCACGCGCATGAGAACGGATAAGTGTTTTGGTTTTAGTTCTAGTTCTAATTATTTGATTTCATTTAATTTAAATTTTTCTTTGCTGAGTTCATCACGTTGTTTATGATTTTATTTGTATGCAGACATAATTTACCTTTAATTTTTGGGATCATCACAAATTGAAAAATGGATAAAAACTCATTTGTTCTTCGGAAAAAAGGTTAGTTTGTGGACGGTAAAATGAAACTGATTTTGGATAAATTCTCCATTAATTTTTTTTATAGTCTAGCTAATATCTTCGGAGTCCTGGAAAATACATATTATTCAAACAAACGAATGGTTGAGGACTTATTCAATTTGGAATGGCACCGACAAAAATGGGCCTAGAAATCTAACTCGAACTTCAAAAACTGCAAAAGTCTAAAGAAAATAAAGATTCAGGATGAGTTTGCACAAGAATCCTTGAAGAAAAGGAGATTTTCCACGAAAATGTGCTCCACTCCCGAATCTATAACATAGAATCAATTGAAATCATTTATAATAACGACATAAGTTCCGGGAATCAGCTTTTTCATAGTAAATCTCCTCTCCTCTTGAGTTCTTCTTTCTAATTTACGCTATCGCAAGAAAAACTAAAATTTTCATCATATCTTTATTTGCCTATAACTTTTACGATTGTTGATGTGCGAGTAAGATTTCTGTGCATATTTTTCTAGACAACATTCTGAATCATATTAGCTCTCAACCATGCCCTTACTCGCATTATGAGCATTTTTCATGATTTTAAAGATATTAACTGGACCAACAATGCTAAAATAGCCTCTTTGAGAGTAATAACCAATCCTATTTAATCACAGATGACCGAGATTACCTTCGAAGTGAGATAGTTTTTCCAAAAAAGAAGAATCAAAGCAACTAACATCCTCAAATAGTGAATCGCTTTTGAGGAAAAGGCAACCAGTGAGAAAAAAAATTCTATAGCCAATGAACTATGCATTTATTTTTGTACAATCTCCAGTTCTTTATTCAATTTATTGTAATTTAAACGGTGATCAACTAGAAATATAGAATATGAGTTTATCATTATTTTTATTGAAAGTGAGATTGTTCGAAATTCAAGGCATAATTCAATAGTTGTTGGAATAAGTAGAGTTATGAATTTGTTGGACTTCAGAACTAATGAATTCTACATCGAATTTCGTACAATCCTCACTATCAATTCTAAGAGTATTGAACGCTACTTAAGTACGGATTATAATTTCAATCTGTTATGAAAGAGAACGTTAGATAGTAGAGAATTGAATGTCTAATTCAATAGTTATAACAATAAGTCTAGTAATTAGTCTGTTTTACCACGAGAATACTAAGAACAATGTATTTTTTCTTGAATTTCAATAAAATGAAAAATATTCTCGTTTATATCCAAATGTGAATATTGCACTCCAACTATATACAACCCTATCCAATTTTACCATCCAACTGGGACTGATATAATTGTATAGAGTCTTATAGAATTGTATAAAATTTTTATATAAACGTATAGGACAGCATATTCATATACAATCGTATATCGTTATATCCAAATGTATATATATATATATATATATATATATATATATATATATATATATATATATATATATATATATATAAATCTTCCTATCAATTTGACGTCCTTACAAAGATGTTCATTTTGGCGTCTACTGAAAGGAACGCGTATAGTTGAGATCTGATCGAAGTATATTACATAATTTCTCATGGGCTCTTCAGATTTCACACAGACATTCCATTCCATGCAATATTCACAGAGTTCCCATTTCCTATACAATATGACCTCCTTTCATCATAACATCAATGTGGCGTCAATAATATACGTTACATATTGCGTTTATAGTGGCGTCCTATCCGTATATATGCTTTCACTTCATATTTGAGATGGCGTCCCCCTTGTTGCCAGATTTAGTTTTTACAGTTCGATGAGCATTTCTCATGCGTAGAACGTTCTATCGATGACACATGTGAAGCGATATATTCAAAGGTTTGCGTAGAATTACACTATTCAAGTTTTGAAATGGGTTGATAGAGAACTCATAGTAAATTGAAAGATTTTGCGAGAAAATATGGATTTTTGATTGATAATTGCTATTTTCGAGTTCTGAAGTAAAATGTATTTGCCATGTCCGTGAACTGTTGGTAGATATGAATGGAAGTATGTGAAGGATGATTTATCAGAAAGGACTTACGGATGTCATATAAATTGTGATAATAATTGCTCTATTGAAATGTGACAGAATTTAGGTCTGAACTTGCATCTTGCTCAAGATTTTTCTATAATTGTGTGATGGGGGTCAGTGTGAGTATAAATCTGGATTCTGAAAGCTGAAAACCTCTCCTCATTAGGACACCATATTGGAACAAGAAGTACAGAGTATTTTTGCAATATCTTAAGAGCCGTAAGTCACACAAAAAAAATCTCATAGCTTTTTGGAAGAGTATTGAATTCTTCACAATCTTAGTTCAGATACTTTTCACCGTAAAATTATTATGTCTACATCCTCCTTTAATCAACACAAATGGCGGATCAAGACTCATTGATGCTCATAGGTCGTAATTCAATGAGATTTATGAGCTAGTGAATCAAATGCTTGTGAAATCCTCAAAGTTAAGGCCCCTGAAGCCAAGGTATACTACTTGGTATATGTCTTCTAGTTTTTTCCTTGGATTCATGTCTAGCGGATAAAATATTTGTCTACAATTATTATCATATAACTGACTTTCCTCTCAACATTCCAAATATTCAAACTAGTGTTGCTACCCTAATTCAAGTATACGTTATCAGTTCAATCAATAATCGTCAATTCAAATTATTGAAATGCTAGAAAATTTTCCATACAGAAGCATTTGATTGGGAATGAAATTCGGATAGCAACAGTAATGGAGTTTCAGGCAACTAAATGAAACTCTATCTGTGTACTGAGTTATTATTTGTCGCTTTGACAAGATGCCCCATCTATTCTTATATCTGATATCTGTTAGTGGAAATTATAGTAATCTGTTTTGATTTTCCACGATATTATTGTTTTGAGACAAGAGTAATACGCTGCGGCCTTAAATTTTTATATGTAGGCGATTTTATATGCACAGTGTTGGTAGAATAATCATTTCATTTTCTATTTTTGTATACAAGTATGTACGGAAGGGTTGTTATAATATGGGCAGATAATCTGTGCTATATCCATGAGGTAAAAATGAATTATGGATCAACTAATCAAAAATAGCACTTTAATATTAAATACCAGTCTATCGAGTAGTCTTCATACATATCCTCATGAATACCTAAGAGAAAACTTACTTCACTATTATGAATCGGTCCTATTAGACGGAAGATACAAAATAGGAATTATATGGAAGATACAAAATAGGAATTAGTTATCAAGGCCGTAAAGATGATCTTTGGTCGAATTTGTGGTTTACGGCCGAAGCGCCAGCTGAGACCAAAAGAGAATTTCAGTATATTACGTTTTTTCAGGTGATCATCACGATCACCTGAGAAAATAATTCAAAATCACTAGATTTTATCCATTTATTTCTGAAACATTGCAAATGTAAATCCAATGAAATTGTTTTATCAAATAGACTCTTTTGGTTTTAATCCTATATATTTATTTTTATTTTTGACGTTTCGACTCTAACCGAAAGTCTTCTCCAGGAAAAATGATACAAAAATAAATAAGGCAAGCAGGTATCTAGATGATTAAAAATTAAAAATTGAAAATCTCTACAACGTTTTAGAAATGCAAAATCACATAATCTACTTGCCTTTTTTATTGATGTTTTTCCAAAAATCTTGATCATTTTCATTACTTGCTCACCATAGAGTATGTTTAATGATCTATATATGCTTTCTGAATTATAATGATACAAAAATTTGTGATTTCTGTGTAATTTTTTCTGAAGAAGACTTTTGGTTGGAGAGTCGAAACGTCAAAAATAAAAATAAATATACAGAATTAAAACCAAAAAAGTCTTCTTATTATAATATAATTCTGAAAGCATGTATAGATCGTTTTAAAATTGTCTTATCTCATTGTCCTAAAGTTCGTATCTATTTTTCTGATTGAAAGAACTACAGAGATTGATGGAAGGATATAATATGTATTTCGGCGAAAATAGTTTCTTTAGACTTCATCAAGCTGCCGATAGAGGAAGGTGTGAAGTGGTAATCTAGTAGTTTTCACAAATCAGTCCCAAAAAAGTAATGTTTGACAGATCAGTCTTAAAAAATGAATTTAGATAGATGTATACAAGTAAGTTGAACTTCATGGCCGCAAAAAGGGCCATAGGAATACCTTTCCTATTGTAATCGCCTGAAAAATTAATTTTCAGCACATAGCACATAAACATCTGGAACAGAACTGTAGCTGATGATGAATACAACAATTATGTGGGCATAAAATCAAGCTACGAGCAAAAATTGTCCAGATACGATTTCCTTCGATCATTCCTTTCCTCCAAAGTTGCTGAGAATATATATCAGTATTCACTCTTCATACTTTGTAAATCAATCTGAAGGCAAAAAGCTCAATCGCTGATAATGAAATTTGTTGAGCTGTGTACAACTACATCCTCTGATTAGTTTATCCACTATGCAAATTGGTAAACGTAAAATTTCAAGAGTCAGTTTTTCCATATCGAATATCCCTAAGAATTTTCACTGCTGTTTGCGTTACAATATGGTGCACAAAGTCAAATACTACTTACAATATGAAATAATAAACATTCAATTAGTATGATTTTGTTAATCTATCGGGGTAATCCAAGTGAGTCTCTTTCAACTTACTTGTACAAAGTATAAATAAACAGTATTACTGAACTGCCAGAATCACATTTCAAGATTCTGATGAAAATATTTGTTTTGAGCATCCCCAAATTAATTTTGACTATTTTTGGCTTGACGTCGGTACGTACGTATTAATGTTTGTATGTATATAGACTTTGTATTTGAGACTGGTCTTAAGTCTAATTTTGAAGCCCTATTTTGGTTGCAATCGTTTGTACCGGAAATGCACTGTACTTGAAGCTTTTTTCGAATTTTCCACATGAATTTAAAATGTTGAAATTGAATATTTTGGGTTCCTGTGGCATCTTGATTGTTATTTTTTATTCTAATACTAATTGACTGTGATGAAAGTGCACAGTCTATTTGAGTTTTTTGCATTAATTCAAAACAATCAGCCGTGGAGTATTGAAATTTCGTAACAAACAATTCTATAAAACCCTAGTGTACACCTTGCATTAGGATTGCAGTCGGATCAACCAGAAGTGCAGTTTACTGAGCACGTTTTCGAATTTTTCACATGAATCCAGAACAATAAGCTGTAAGATCTTGAAATGTCGTATTTAGAGGAATTGTAGCATTCGAATGATAACTTAATATTCTCATAATAATCTATTGAGCTAAAAGTAAGCTATATCTGACAATCTTACATAATTCTTCACATAAATTCAAGATTTCGGCCGTAGAATGATGAAATTTGATATTTGAGACAGCTAAAGTATTTCATAGCCAGTTGCACCGCTGTCCCTTAAATTTTAGGTGTCACCTAATTCAATAATATTGTATCAGAATTTGAAAATTCAATTGGACATGAACATTGATGTCCTCATTTTGATTTCATATTTTTTGTATAAGTGGAGATTGAAATTTGAGCTAGAGCGGTGCAACAAACCATCAATGAATTGTAGCATCTAAATGATTGAATTATCATCTTAAATTCTGGTTGGAATTGATTTTGCCTAGTGTCAATATCAGTGTCAACTATTAATTATTGAGTCAAAAGATGTAGGTAACAGTAAGACATGTAGTGTCCACATGATTTTTTTTTCATGTTTTCGAGCAAAACGGTGTTAAATATTTGATGAAAGATTATTCATAGAATGGAAAATTGTTCAAAATGCTACCAGCCTAATGTTGCCTTCACCTATATTATCCTTGTCTATTCTTTTCCTTCCCCTTCCGAATAGAGCAGGGGGTGGCACTTTGGTTCTTTCCCAAAGTATCTGACCTTCACTATCGATTGGTACTAGTTTCAATCATAAGATCTATCAGGGAAATTGACCCTAACGAAAATGGACAATAGTAGACTTTTTTCGACACTTGAGGCAGGATCCTAGATTTATAAAGTCTGTCACCTCATTGACGACTATATTTCTGATTGATTCATATACAATTTGGCCGTAAGTTTGATCAGGGAACATAAGGTGCGGCCGGCTCCTCGACTACAAAAAATGTTCTCACACAGTTGCGAGAACAGAGTCAATGTTCATCTATCCACAAACTAAGTGAGGAAAGCGATGATATGATAATTCGCACAAATTGGAATAACAGATAGAATGTTATATATATTTTTCATTAGTCTCATGCAAATCACTCAAAGAAAATGATATTTTTGTAGAAGTTTGTCAGTAGAAAAGAAATAATTTATACATAGAATGATATCGGTTTTAGCGTATCATTTCCGGGACACAGTTATTGTGGAATGCATTCAATATATAGCCCTTTGCAAAAACCAGGCAACCAAATAGATAAAGCTCTCATTTAAAAAAAAAACTCTATTTGCACTTTGAACCAATTTGTGGCTTATCACAATAACTCAAATTATCTTTTGGTGAACTCTGTTATCGACAGTTTCAAGAATAAATCAAGGAAAATAAAGCATCATTTTTGTTCCTTACACAAAATTGTTCCATTTATATGTTGCCAGTGAGTTCTGAACTCAACAAAAAAAAAACTCAGATCATGTTTTATTCCAGTCTTAACTTATGAGTATATTGTATACTTTTCAAATTTTTCAGCCATGATGGATGTGATATCCTGTAATAGATTATATTAATAGGAACAATAATTAGTTTTCGTGTGTTTGTATATTACAAGCTTATGTCACACTTATAATGTATTACAAGATATATGTAATAATGGTAATTCATCCATTCATTCCACTTTTTTTTCGGTCACACTGAGAGTGCAACTTTGTGATCATCAGGGACCTCAAAAACATGAATAATTTGAGATTCATCAATTTAGTCCAGCAGTAAAAGCAATGATGAACTTGCAATAAAAATGTTCAACTTGCTCTGTACAAACAATATGATTTGTTTTTCTTCAACAGTTATAAGACCACATCACGGATGAAATAGCGAATTCTCATATTTCTTTAAAACTCGTGATAAGTGATCCTATAGTTGAGAAGCCGACCGCACCTGATGTTCGCTAATCGGACTTACGGTCAAATTTTATATAAATCAATCAAAAATATAATGGTCAATTAGGTGCCAGATTTTTTAAATATGGAGTCTTGCCTTAAGCGTCAAAAAAAAGGCTACTTCCGGTCAATTCTCGTTAGAGTCATCTTCTCTGAAAGATCTTATAATTAAAACTGGTACTTATTAGTAGCGAAGGTCGGATACACCGAGAAATAACCATGGTACCACCCTCTGTCCTGACGTTTTGAACTTCCCTTAAGATTGTTGTGTTTTTTTCTCTGTTTTGGATAGAACGGAGAAAGTATTTTGGTTTTATTCTAGAGTACTTGACCTCTGCAATTGATAGGTACGAGTTTCAAGTTAACCTCGAACTCATTGACCAGATATGACCTCTTTTCTATACTTAGAACAGGATCCTGGATTTATAAAGGGTGACATCCTAAATCCGATCAGAAACGATATGATGCGGTCGGCTTTTGAACTATTGAAAAGACATACATGAATTTGCTAATTAACTCCTCATACTTGAGTCAGTACTTAACTGTTTTTTCCTTATATTTGAAATTAACTGCATAAATTTTACGTTAATGTAGAATTATTTCCAAGCAAGAATACTTTCTGATATCAAATAATTATACTATAATACTTTAGTCTGCAATAAAATATTGATAGAAATATTATGTTATGACATACATAAAAAATGCAATTTCAAATTCAAGCCAAAGTCTCAACAAATTCCATGTCAAAAGCACAAGCATCTGTTCCATTATCGATCGCTTCACTCAGCTATGAGGTCATGTTCTGCGACAGTGTTGTCAAGTTTCTGGACGCCAGTATGACGGCGGAATATATGAAGTGGGAATATACACGTATATTTTTGACGCCACTAGAAATTGGAGCGGAATTTTTCGGAACTAAAAATATACGGAAATTTTCATTTTCCTATCATTTTGGCGTCAAAATAAAATTTTGAATTCAGCCTCTAGAGGTCGGGAACAAACCAGAAAAAATTTTTAAAGCGATTCTAAAGTGGCGTCCGATATACGGACTCCAATTTACAATGGACGCCAGATTAAATGCAAACGCGCAATATTAGGACGCCAAAATGATATGAGGATTTATATATATATATATATATATATATATATATATATATATATATATATATATATATATATATATATATAAATATATATATATATATATATATATATATATATATATATATATATATATATATATATATATATATATATATATATATATATATATATATATATATATATATATATATATATATATATATATATATATATATATATATATATATATATATATATATATATATATATATATATATATATATATATATATATATATATATATATATATATATATATATAGCGCTAACCGGCAGTTTGGCGACCAAAACAGGAAAATTACCGTCAGTTTGGCGCCTCAGTGGGCACTTTGGCGACCTCGCCAAAGTGCCACTTGATCTTTTATGTGTCAGTTTGGCGACTTACCGTAATTTGAGCAGAAGTTCCAAACTATTTTTGATTGAACTGTCGATATATCATTTTAACTCCGATTTTGATGAAACTTGATGGAAAGATTTGTTTCAGTATTACAAATGAAAAAATAAATACTATTGGCGATCAGACTTGGTTGACCTTGAAAACTTCTAGTTAATAAAAATTGAACATCGCGCGTTGTATATGTGTATGTGAAATGACGATACTAGTAGAATGATATTTTGTGAATGGCACTATAAAAGTGGTCTTTGGATCAAACTGTCGTCGTACTAATCCACTCCGATTACAATGGAACTCGGTGAAAAGATTTATTTCAGCATTACAGATCGGAGAAAAATTATAATTATGGGCGGTCAGACCAGGATGATCTTGAAAACTTTTTTAATTATTTTATATCATTAAAAAATATATATATTGCGCGACGTGTGTGTGTAAGATGGTTATACAGGCGATTCACTAGTGAAGTGAAACTATCCAGTTATTACTATATATGTACTAAAACAGTGGATTCAGCTCTAAACTGGCGGTGCTTCGCACCCAACCAACGAGCGGGATTCGCCCGCTCTGAAAAACCTGGAGTTTATTGGAATGAAAAATGGATTCAAATAAATTGAACTCAAGTGTCTATCGGTGATTTCGCGATAAAGGCTTCTTAACAATCTAATATGATCATTTGCAAGATACCAAACACAAATGACGTAATTTTGAAATCTTTGGTCGTCTGCCTGTATGTTTTCTGTTCGTTTGTTTAGGCTTATGTCCAAAACAACTGAACCTATTGATTTTAAACATTCTATAGTTGCTGGTACTGAGGTAAATATATATTAAGAAATATCACAAATATTGATATTCTGTTATATATTTCTGGCCGTCTGCCTGTATGTTTTTTGTTTGTTTTTTTGTGCTATTATCCAAAACGACTGAGCCAATTGATTTTAAACGTTCTATAGTTGCTGGTACTGACGTAAAAATATATAACGAAATATCACTAATATTGATATCCTGTTATATTGTTTGTTCGTATATTCCATGAAAAAACATAATGGTGACTTTATAAATTGAAATGATTATCGTGCAAAAATTTTAATTGAAACTGTGACGCGCTCTACTTCTCGTGGCGTCTCTTAAGAGTTGCTTAACGGTCGGTTTGCTCGGGCGCCAATAACAGAGCAACTCTATGGCGATGGTGCCGGATAGCTAGTGGGAAGGGTAAGGGTTTTTTTGCTGCGAATAAAGAGAAACGTATATGGGAAACAAACAGTTTTATTGACACACAAATATATGGGGAAAAGGTACATAAAATGGCGGAAACAAATTGAAACGAGTATACTTGCACAGTACGACGGACACGGCTTGGAACTAACACACGAAGTCGCAAGTATGATGCGTCGGATGTTGGTCGTCGTCGTCAGCAGTTGTCGTAGCCCTTCGCGGCAGCGGCTACGACGTGGTGAACGGACTGTAGCCCTACGGCAGAGACTACAGCTGCAGAAGGTGGATGCCGTAACCCTATGGCAGAGACTACGGCTAGGTGCAGGAGGCTGTAACCCTACGGCAGAGACTACAGTCGTGGTGGATGGTGACTCTGACGCAGGAGCCACGACGGACGTCGTCTCGATGGTTCTGAAACAGGAACCACTCGACAGCGGGGGTTAAGTAACCCTGTCGACAGGACGTTACTTACGGTAAATATCGATGACTCTGTAGCAGGAGTCACGACGGATGCGGAACGGTTTAGTTGGCCTGTTTGCAGAAGCACTACTAAATAACTGGACTCAAGTCTCTCGGAAGAGTGTTTTGCTGATCGATTTCAGCCTGTATTTATACCCAGATTTTAAGTAAACGATACTGAGCCGGTTTAATTATGAAAAACGGATGTTACTTAGATTTTAGTAACATCCCAAAAAATATGAATAAATAAAATAATGACTTTCCGTGTGTTACTTCTTTGTCAAATACATATTACAACCTTTTGTAATCCTTATTTTATTTAAACTTAAAATAAAACTTTATTGCTAGTTCCCTATCTGACCGCCAGATGGCTCTGGGGGTCGCACAATCAGAATTAATTGTTAATTAGTAATCAGTCAAACAAAAGTAAACAAAAGCACATGTATACAATTTACAATTTATCATCTAACTATGAATTATTCTTAAATAAAAGGTAAGTTTTATTAACTGCTTACTGTGCACTACAACTTAGATCTAATTTATTTATTTCAGACGGTGATGTACAAATATTCAAATAGTAACCTATTTTCAAATACGGGAATAGGAGTTCTAAATAACCTGTAACTAGGTTTCACATCAATACGGAGAACTTCTATACAAACGGTGAGTTGTCAATCACTACCAAAATATTGTATTTAACGGTTTTATATATTTCAGGGAAATAAATTAGATCAACTGCAAAGTTGCTTTGCATCGGAAAATTGGACAGTTCGAAACGGTTTCGGTGAATCGGAATTAATATAGCTGAAGGCTATCAGCTGGAATAGTAAAATTGTGACTAAGTTGAGTTATTTTAAATCATTTTATCAGATGGTTACTAACGGCAGTCTTTCAGAATCTAAAATGGGAGCACTTCGTCACATCCCCTCCTTACTTCACAAAACGAACAAAAGGTGAAACTTTAATCATTTAGACAGGTAACTTTATTTATTGAAAAACTTTGAAAAAAAACTTATATTCTAAAAAAAACCCAAACATAATAGAACAAAAATCAAAAAACGGTTTGAAGAAATTATTTAAACTTTGAAAAATTAAAAACGGGGGGAGGGGCGTTGGTTCCGTTTGCTACGACGGCTGCGGCGGTTCGGTCGCTTTCGGGGCACGTAGTCCTCGGCGGGAATCGGGACATGTGCCCAACGTACTCCTCCTCCTTCTCGGGGCACCAGCTGGCGAACCCAACGGACGGCTGGATCCACTGGTCTGCTCGTATGCTCAGCTGTCGGAGCTGACGGTGGAGTGAAGCGCTCCACGGCAGCTGAGCTCTCCGGTACGGACTTCGGCTGCCATTGCTTGGCCGCCAACGGTGTTATACCTTCCACCACCGCTGGGCTCCTAGACGCCAACGGACGAGTAAAACGGAGCTTCCTCGCACCCTTCGGAAGGCCACTACCCGGCCTGAAAATATCGGGAGTCAACGGACAGACCGGGAGTGGCGACGGAAAAACAAAAGTGGAGGTAGGCGGCGGCGGAGTCTGGATCAAGGCGTCTAGGTCCAGCAGTGGCGTGCGTGGGGTAACGGCACGGGTCGGCGTCGTCAGCGGTGAGGCGGACAAACAGATGGCGGATGTTGGAGTGACGGGGGACTCTAATGACGACAAATGCATTACGGGCGGACTCGTCATCAGAGCCTCGATGCCTTCAGCCCCTGCCCTGGGACTGAGCTCCAACTCTGGCATCGACGGAGCGGTGGGGGACACCTGTGGCTTCGGCGGAGGTGTAGACGGCGTAGGTATTGGCAGCGATGTTGACGGGTTCTGCCAACGCACGTCTGGCCGGCGGGCTGACAACAGCAGGGCCCCCACTGGTTGGATCTTCGGCCGGCTGCTACTTTTCCGGGGACGGCTTGGCGGTCTCTTTGCTACGCCACGGAAGGCGTCAAGCAGTCGATTTGGCGGCTTGGTTTCCTTCATCTTCTCCTACAACATATGCCGGTTTAATATCTTTAACATGAATGTTTTTCAGGGTTTTGCCGTGTCCGTCGCGGAGGTTATAAGTGAGGGGAGAGATGCATTTAAGGATGGTCCAAGGACCGGAGTATTTTGGGGATAATTTGGCTGCAACGCCTTTTATAGCCACGGACAGAGGATGCTCCCGGCGCATCACTTGATCCCCTGGATGGAACCGCATCTCTCGGCGACGCAAGTTATAGTGACGACTCTGCTTGGTAGCAGCTTGACTAATGTTAAGTCGTGCCAATGCCCTGGCGTCTTGGAGTGCCTTTACCCGCTGGTGATGGTCGGTGTGGATGACGTTCGGATCTCCCCGGTCCGCCACGGTTTCCTCAACGCTACTCGGCAGTCGTGGTTCTCTCCCGAAGTTGAGATAGGCGGCGGAATACCCTGTAGAGGCGTGACGACTGCTGTTCAGGGCCAACATAAATTCAGGTATATATTTATCCCAGTCTCGGTGGCGATCTCCACAGAACTGAGCAATCATCGGTTTCAGGGTTCGGTTGACCCTTTCTACTGGGTTGGCCTGCGGTGTATATGGCGGTGTGAGTCGTTGCTGGATGTGGTGCTCACGTAGAAATTGTCGGACGACTCGGTTATCAAATTCGGTGCCGTTATCGGTCAGCAGCGTCTTGGGAAAACCGAAACGACACAGCACCGTTTCCCGTAAGGCGCTGATGATGGTGGAGGCCGTTGCGCGGCGAAGAGGACGGCACTCGACCCACTTGGTTGTAGGATCTTGGAACACCACCAAGTATTGGTGGCCCTTGGCGGTGCGGGGTAGAGGCCCCATGACATCGGCTGCTACTGTCTCCCAGGGTTGATTGGTTCTTGGAGGACCCATGAGACCAGCCTGACCTCGTTGGTCAGCTTTGTACTTTTGACAGCTGGTGCAACGACGAACGTAAATGGATGCATCGCGGAACATACCAGGCCAGTAGAATCGCAGTGCCATCCGGGCAATCGTTTTGGCAATTCCCAAGTGACCAGCAGTTGGATCATCGTGATTTTCAGCTAGCACTCTCGGCCGCTGTTCTCGGGGAATGCACTGCTTCCATTCTCGGTGTGGTTCTGTCTCGGAGAGATCGGCAGGATCCCAGAATCGGCGTTGAAACTTACCGTCGGAAATGCGATAGTCAGGGTGCTCCCGAGGATGTGTTTGAACCGCTGTTAACATACGGGTGTACCAGGGGCATGTATTTGTGACTGCGTTGATGGTTGGCAGCGGTTTGCGGCTCAGCATGTCCGCTAGGTGGTTCTGCGAGCCTTTACGATACTCCACCGTATAATCGTATTGCTGTAATGCTACTACCCATCGCGCAAGGCGTCCAGTTGGCTCCTTCAAGGTACCCAGGTAACGGAGAGCTTGGTGATCGGTTACGACGGTAAAACGGTAGCCCTCCAGGTACCCACGGAGCTTATTAATGGCCCAGACGACAGCCAGGCACTCTTTCTCAACCGTAGAGTAGTTCTTTTCGGCCGCGTTGAGCGTGCGACTAACGTAGGCTATAGCGCGAGGTTCATCCAAGCTGCCCTGGGTGAGAGCGGCGCCTATGCCCACGTCGGATGCGTCCGTCTGCAACGTAAAGGGCTGTGTGAAGTCTGGACAGGCGAGTGCAGGAGCTGTGGTAAGTGCTATCTTCAATTGTTCGTGTGCTTGCTGCTGTTCAGGTCCCCAGACCCATTTTTGTTTCTTTTTCAGCAGCAGTGTCAGCGGTGCTATGGTGGTGGAGAACCGGTTGATGAACCGCCTGTACCACGAGGCGGCTCCCAGCAGCTGGCGGACTTCTCGCACATTGCCAGGTGGGGACATTTTCTGGATGGCCTGCACTTTGTCTGGATCCGTCTGGATACCCTTCTCGGTGATGACGTGCCCCAGGTACTTAATTGATCGGAGCCCAAACTGACATTTTTCCGGATTGATTCGTAAGTTTGCCCCACGGAGCCGACGGAACACTTCTTGGAGATGACATTTGTGTTCCTCCAGGGTGGCGCTGGCTACTACAATGTCATCTAGATAGGCGAATGCATAAGGATCCAGATCAGGCCCAATGACCGAGTCTAGTAATCGTTGAAATGTAGCTGGGGCGGCGTGCAGACCAAACGGCAGTACCTTAAATTGGTACAGGCCCTTTCCTGGTACGGTGAACGCTGTCAAGGGCTTGCTGGTGTCCGTGAGCGCAACCTGCCAGTAGCCATTCCGTAGGTCGATGGTAGAGAAGAATTTGGCGGTTCGCAGTTTGTCCAGGATGGCGGAAATGTAGGGCAATGGGTAAGCATCTTTTTCCGTGACTTTATTGAGCTGACGGAAATCTATACAGAAGCGTGGCTTACCATTTTTTTTGCTTACTATTACCACAGGTGAGCTCCACGGGCTCTGGGAAGGCTCTATGATGTCATCTGCCAACATTTTCTCAACTTCCTCATCGACTATCTTCTGCATATGGGGGTTACGAGGAAAATAACGCTGTTTGATCGGTTGCGGATTGCGGAGTTTGATGTTATGAGTGATTTTGGGTGTCACTCCTGTCATCCCCTGGAATTTGGCCAACTCATTTTGTATAAATTGGGTCATTTCGCCTTCGGCTGCATGGGGTGGTGCAACGGCGTTTACCTGGGCTATTGTCACTGGTGGACAGCTAATTGTGATGAGTCTTTGGGCCGTGTGGACGGTAGCACCAAGTGCCGATAGAGCGTCCATTCCTATGATAATAGGGTGCATCAATTCGGGCAAGCACTGGAACGAAAGTTGCCTCCATATGCCTGCAATCAAACATCCTACGGTGAAAATACCCTGAGTGCAGACAATGGCCCCGTTTGCCATTTGTGTAGGCTGACGATGCCCTCGTCGAATAGGAGCCCCCTTGGTGGATAGAGTCTTGGCTATATCGCCGTTTATGTATGAGTACATGGCCCCTGTGTCCACTAGTGCCTGTATGTTCCGCCCCTGGATTGTGACGTCAATAAACAGGCGGTTCTCCGCAAGGGCATCCTCATTGATGACTGGTAGTGGCGACGGTTTCTGAGCCTGGGGAGTTGTAGGTAGATAGAGCTGTGTCGTCCCCCGTCGCTCACAGCTCAGTCTGCGTTTCCCGGAGCCTTGTTTTGGCTCTGGCAAGTGCAGTCACGTGTCAGGACTCCCTGTTTGTTACATAGATGGCAGAAGAGCTTTGGTGCATTGCGGCAGTTGTGTCGGTAATGGCCATGTTGGCCGCAGCGCCAACAAAGTATGCCAGCGGCTCTTTTGAATGCTGTACCACGAGGTGTTGGTGGCGCACAGCCTGAGGGTGATGCGGTGGCCGTGACAACATGCAAACGTCCAGCTGCAGCCCGGAGCTCCTTTTGGAGCCGTTCAAACTCCTCCATCTCCTGCAGGAGTTCTCGTATGGAGGACACGTCGCGCCGCCGGATGTGTTGACGGTATTCGGGTAAGAGATTGTTATATATTTTGAACAGTTCTTGTTCAAGAGTAAAGCTTCCATGTCGGCGGATGGCCGTCTGGATGGTGGTGATAAAATCGCGGCCAGATTCGCCGGGTTTCTGTTTGCGGCCGTTTATTTCCTCTTCGAGGCGTAATCGATAATGGGAACCGACGTAAGTGAGGTTGAAGTCTCTCAAGAAGTCTCCCCAGGTCTCCCATGACTCCCGATTGTTTCGGCACCACATTAAGGGCGCTCCACGCAAAAGTTCCGGCAGTGCGGTAAGTAATCTTCTATCGGAGATGCGATAACTATCACGTAGCTCTGTAACTCTTTCTAGAAATGATATGGGGTCGGCCTTACCATCAAATGTCACGTTCCATTTGCGTACGATTTCGCAAGCTGGCGGAGAGGCGGACGGAGGTATCACCCGTGCCTCGACGGCGGCGACAACTGGCTCGGCTACCTCTTCCTCATCAGTCTCCTCTTCATCGACATCTAATTTCATTTTGGGAACTTTTTGAATTAGTGCCACCATGCGTTTCCGCATCTCGTCTACGGTACCTTCAGCGCTCAGCCCCAATTCCGCCAATCTCTCCTGCAGGATTGGTTTCTTTAGACGGTACACCCAACTAGTGCCTGAGGGGGCGCCAGTGACTGCAGGTAAGGCGTCGTCATCACTGCCCGATTGAGATTCCATTTCTTTGATTTAATATTTCTCTTTTTTTTTCTGTTTTTGCAGTCCCTGCTCGGGCGCCAATTTGTGACGCGCTCTACTTCTCGTGGCGTCTCTTAAGAGTTGCTTAACGGTCGGTTTGCTCGGGCGCCAATAACAGAGCAACTCTATGGCGATGGTGCCGGATAGCTAGTGGGAAGGGTAAGGGTTTTTTTGCTGCGAATAAAGAGAAACGTATATGGGAAACAAACAGTTTTATTGACACACAAATATATGGGGAAAAGGTACATAAAATGGCGGAAACAAATTGAAACGAGTATACTTGCACAGTACGACGGACACGGCTTGGAACTAACACACGAAGTCGCAAGTATGATGCGTCGGATGTTGGTCGTCGTCGTCAGCAGTTGTCGTAGCCCTTCGCGGCAGCGGCTACGACGTGGTGAACGGACTGTAGCCCTACGGCAGAGACTACAGCTGCAGAAGGTGGATGCCGTAACCCTATGGCAGAGACTACGGCTAGGTGCAGGAGGCTGTAACCCTACGGCAGAGACTACAGTCGTGGTGGATGGTGACTCTGACGCAGGAGCCACGACGGACGTCGTCTCGATGGTTCTGAAACAGGAACCACTCGACAGCGGGGGTTAAGTAACCCTGTCGACAGGACGTTACTTACGGTAAATATCGATGACTCTGTAGCAGGAGTCACGACGGATGCGGAACGGTTTAGTTGGCCTGTTTGCAGAAGCACTACTAAATAACTGGACTCAAGTCTCTCGGAAGAGTGTTTTGCTGATCGATTTCAGCCTGTATTTATACCCAGATTTTAAGTAAACGATACTGAGCCGGTTTAATTATGAAAAACGGATGTTACTTAGATTTTAGTAACATCCCAAAAAATATGAATAAATAAAATTTCACTTTCCGTGTGTTACTTCTTTGTCAAATACATATTGCAACCTTTTGTAATCCTTATTTTATTTAAACTTAAAATAAAACTTTATTGCTAGTTCCCTATCTGACCGCCAGATGGCTCTGGGGGTCGCACAATCAGAATTAATTGTTAATTAGTAATCAGTCAAACAAAAGTAAACAAAAGCACATGTATACAATTTACAATTTATCATCTAACTATGAATTATTCTTAAATAAAAGGTAAGTTTTATCAACTGCTTACTGTGCACTACAACTTAGATCTAATTTATTTATTTCAGACGGTGATGTACAAATATTCAAATAGTAACCTATTTTCAAATACGGGAATAGGAGTTCTAAATAACCTGTAACTAGGTTTCACATCAATACGGAAAACTTCTATACAAACGGTGAGTTGTCAATCACTACCAAAATATTGTATTTAACGGTTTTATATATTTCAGGGAAATAAATTAGATCAACTGCAAAGTTGCTTTGCATCGGAAAATTGGACAGTTCGAAACGGTTTCGGTGAATCGGAATTAATATAGCTGAAGGCTATCAGCTGGAATAGTAAAATTGTGACTAAGTTGAGTTATTTTAAATCATTTTATCAGATGGTTACTAACGGCAGTTTTTCAGATTCTAAAATGGGAGCACTTCGTCACAAAACATATAACTAATACTTCAACCGTCAGTTGTAAAAATAATTTCATGTCACTATTTTCAATATATCATACATATATATCACGCCTCTTTCTCAGAATGAGGTTGGCATAAAATCTGTTCAACATTCAACCAGCAATCATTCTTCGCTAAATTCTCTTGTCTAAACACACTTTTTTTGCTTTATCCACATTCATTATCCTATTCATGCAAGCGAGTTCATTCTTCCCACTCAAAAATCTTCTCTCACGCAACAAACTAACAATCACATCCATTCATCAATATACAGGCCGCCCACGCAATCTTTCACCCTCATTTTCACCAACATGGATCTTGTTCAGGAATCTTTCATTCGATATTCGTTCAACATGTCTAAACAAACGTAACTGACTTATGCTCACTCTCTCTACCATAAAGTAGATGTCACAAATTAATTGTGACAAAGTTTATGCTGTGGAACAATTAGAATACAAAAATTCAAAAATTGAATGTTTCAGAATTTTTGTGCTCTCTACCATATTTTTTTCCCATTATTACATTCCTCATACACCAATTTATTCCGCATTCGATTCCTTGTTCTAGCGTACCACGCAAAAATGTCATTTCCACGTCCAGTTCCCACTACCATACATCAATTTTGGTACAGGCACTCCGTTATATAGACTCAATCTTGCATCCTTTGAAACATTCACATTCCGTGCAAACATCCTTAGAGCACCTAAAATCTCACAACCAGCAGATACACTTCTTTCAATCTTATTATCAATTCTTATATCATTCGACATCACACAAAGAAAAAGTATACATATTCTCATAATATAATATAGAATACTTAATGCGACGACCAAGAGGTTATAGTGGTAGACAACAGAATCGACCAAAATCAGCTTCACGGCCTATTTTGGTTCTCTCAAAAAAAACTTACCAGTTCCTATTGTTGTATTTATGCATGTATTTTAAAGTAGTTCTAAACTGTATTCATTGTAAAAAAAGGCAAAGATGTTTTATAATATATACATGGCACTGAGATTTGATGGAGTTTTGCAATAAATAGAAATAGGAGTCTGTATATTGCTAGAGTAGTAAAACTATTCAAAATCTGTGTTAGTAGCAGTATCAATTTTCAATAAGTAGTATTTGTAGGATTTTTTTCTGTAAAAATTCCATATTTCATTCATTTCAAGAAAATTTAAAAACAGAACAGTTTCACAATTGATGCAAAGAAGTGCAATTAAGTAAATAGTCAATAAGTTAGTTTTTTAATAAAAATGTATTACATACTACAATGTTATTTGTGTTCATGCATTTAAATAAATTCTGATTTAACAACCTGTCTCATTATAATTATTATTTATGACACAGAAGATATATAGGTCTTAGATGTTCATCATAGGTGGTTTATCTGCTCTGTAATATAAATACATCATTTCAACTTCACAAATTCTTGTTTCAAGTACTCCAAAAATAATTTCCTGTAGATTTGGTTGATTTTCGATGATATTCTAGAAAAGAATACATTCAAATGCTGCAACAGTTAAAACACTCTTGTTCTTATTCAAGGCATGAGTAATGTTTATTATTTTGATCTAGGCCAGAGATATGCACCTCCTGATAAATTTATTTGGTGAATAATAACTATAGTAACAATTGTTGCCATATTTTTTACCAAATAAATTCATTAGAAGGTGAATATCTCGGGTCTTGATTTATTCAAGTACTTACGATATATTTCAATTTTTGAGTTTATTGTCTTTTCCAAAACCATCCTGAGAAACAATTAGGACATATTATGTATCTGCAGATGAAATTCAAAGTAATGAGTACTTTTCTTGAGTTATAAATTTCTACGTTTTGAATTCGATGTAGGATATCAAAAATCTTGAATTTAAGACTACGTCAATGTCATTGCTAGGGTTGACCGAGAAAAATCAATAATATTGTGTGAGGTTAGTTTCCCATTAGCGCAGCTGTCAACTATAATAATTCAAAATCAAATATTCATCTAAATAGAGATCAATTTACTTTGAATAGTATACAATGAAATATTATGTAAGATTCTATATTCCAAAAATTGTTTCTTATTTTCTAAAATTTATCTTCAAACTAAAATAGGATTCAAACTGAATTGTTTGCGCTTGGCAAGCTTCTAAGATTATTTTAAGTGATAGCATATTCGGTATAACTATGTATATTTATTCTTTCACTGATTAACATAACATCGTGCCTATATAGGTAGGTACTTTTATACAGGATCTCGGTCGATTCATTTCATTATATTCATCTATATAAATGACATTCGGCACAGCTCTTGCATGAATTTATTATCTAATTTTAGTACAACTGGAATATTGAATAAAAGCTTGTTTCTAGAAAAGTTTCTTGGAAATTATAAAGTAGTTCTTGTTAATTCTTGCTGATTCGGTTATTAATGAGGCCGGAATATTTTAATCACTTGAATCTTGAGAATCAAACGTTTACACCAGGTTTGCACCAAGATTTACACTACTACTTGAAGTTGGTTACACAACATAAACATACATGAGAATAGTAACAACAGTTAACAGTTCTCTATTGAAACAAGTTTAATCGCATGAGTATTAATTACATTCGCAATAAAATGCAATAAATTGAATAAATAAATAAAAAAGTGTGGTGAATCAAATTAGAGTGCATACAAAATTTTAAAAAAATGCTAGTTGCTAGAGGGAATCGAACCTGTCCTATGTACGTAACATCATAACGCTAAGCCTATGCGCTAGCCACTACACCACTAACATCCATGTAAATAAATCTTAAATCTATCCAATACAACATAATACGCATGAATCCGTCCTCAAATGCACAAAATTTTGCATTTCAAGCGAGTTATCAGCGTTTTTTCTGAGTTTCGTTGAGAAATTTTTGATTCTGTAAATCTGCTCAGAAGCAAGATTTTGCTTCAGAAATGCGTTATATGGCACAACCTAGCACCAAATACATCATATTTCGTGTTTTTAGAGCGCTATTTGCAGTTTTACAAACTTTGGAATGAGTCGAAATCACGCTTTTCCAGGCAGATTTTCACAATCAAAAAGCTCATATTCTCATTTAGGAACTCATAATATGTATGAATCCATCAACAAAAACATCATATCTCGTGTTTTCAGAGCGCTATCTGCAGTTATATGAAGTTTGAAATAAGTCAAAATTACAACATTCTGAGCGGTTTTAAAGTATCGCAAATCACATAAATCTATCCAATACAACATAATACGCATGAATCCGTCCTTGAATGCACAAAATTTTGCGTTTCCAGCGAGTTATCAGCGTTTCTTCTGAGTTTCGTTGAGAAATTTTTGATTCTGTAAATCTGCTCAGAAGCAGGATTTTGTTCCAGAAATGCGTTATATGGCTGAATCTAGCACCAAATACATCATATTTCGTGTTTGTAGAGTGCTATTCGCAGTTTTACAAACTTTGGAATAAGTCGAAATTACGCTTTTCCGGGCAGATTTTCACAATCAAAAAGTTCATATTCTCATTCAATAACTCATAATATGAATGAATCCATCAACAAAAACATCATATCTCGTGTTTTCAGAGCGCTATCTGCAGTTATATGAAGTTAGAAATAAGTCAAAATTACCACATTCTCAGCGGTTTCAGAGTATCGCAAATCACATAAATCTATCCATTACAACATAATACGCATGAATCCGTCTTCAAATGCACAAAATTTTGCGTTTCCAGCGAGCTATCAGCGTTTTTTCTGAGTTTCGTTGACAAATTTTTGATTCTGTAAATCTGCTCAGAAGCAAGATTTTGCTTTAGAAATGCGTTATATGGCAGAATCTAGCACAAAATACATCATATTTCGTGTTTTTAGAGCGCTATTTGCAGTTTCCAAACTTTGGAATAAGTCGAAATCACGCTTTTCCGCGCAGATTTTCACGATCAAAAAGTTCATATTCCGATTCAGGAACTCATAATATGTATGAATCCATCAACAAAAACATCATATCTCGTGTTTTCAGAGCGCTATCTGCAGTTATATGAAGTTTGAAATAAGTCGAAATTACCACATTCTCAGCGGTTTCAAAGTATCGCAAATCACATAAATCTATCCAATACAACATAATACGCATGAATCCGTCCTCAAATGCACAAAATTTTGCGTTTCCAGCGAGTTATCAGCGTTTTTTCTGAGTTCCGTTGAGAAATTTTTGATTCTGTAAATCTGCTTAGAAGCAAGACTTTGCTTCAGAAATGCGTTTAATGGCAGAATCTAGCACCAAATACATCATTTTTTGTGTTTTTAGAGCGCTATCTGCAGTTTTACAAACTTTGGAATAAGTCGAAATCACGCTTTTCCGCGCTAATTTTCACAATCAAAAAGTTCATATTCCGATTTAGGAACTCATTATATGTATGAATCTATCATCAAAAACATCATATCTCGTGTTTTCAGAGCGCTATCTGCAGTTATATGAAGTTTGAAATAAGTCAAAATTACCACATTCTCAGCGGTTTCAAAGTATCGCAAATCACATAAATCTATCCAATACAACATGATACGCATGAATCCGTCCTCAAACGCACTGAATTTTGCGTTTCCAGCGAGTTATCAGCGTTTTTTCTGAGTTTCGTTGAGAAATTTTTGATTCTGTAAATCTGCTCAGAAGTGAGATTTTGCTTCAGAAATGCGTTATATGGCAGAATCTAGCACCAAATACATCATATTCCATGTTTTTAGACTGCTATTCGCAGTTATACAAACTTTGGAATAAGTCGAAATCACGCTTTTCTGGGCAGATTTTTACAATCAAAAAGTTCATTTTCCTATTCAGAAACTCATAATATGTATGAATCCATCAACGAAAACATCATATCTCGTGTTTTCAGAGCGCTATCTGCAGTTATATGAAGTTTGAAATAAGTCAAAATTACCACATTCTCAACGGTTTCAAAGTATCGCAAATCACATAAATCTATCCAATACAACATAATACGCATGAATCTGTCCTCAAATGCACAAAATTTTGCGTTTCCAGCGAGTTATCAGCGTTTTTTCTGAGTTTCGTTGAGAAATTTTTGATTCTGTAAATCTGCTCTGAGGTAAGATTTTGCTTCAGAAATGCGTTATATGGCAGAATCTAGCACCAAATACATCCTATCTCGTGTTTTTAGAGTGCTATTCGCAGTTTTACAAACTTAGGAATAAGTCGAAATCACGCTTTTCCGGGCAGATTTTCACAATCAAAAAGTTCATATTCCTATTTAGGAACTTATAATATGTATGAATCCATCAACAAAAACATCATATCTCGTGTTTTCAGAGCGCTATCTGCAGTTATATGAAGTTTGAAATAAGTCGAAATTACCACATTCTCAGCGGTTTCAAAGTATCGCAAATCACATAAATCTATCCAATACAACATAATACGCATGAATCCGTCCTCAAATGCACAAAATTTTGCGTTTCCAGCGAGTTATCAGCGTTTTTTCTGAGTTCCGTTGAGAAATTTTTGATTCTGTAAATCTGCTTAGAAGCAAGACTTTGCTTCAGAAATGCGTTTAATGGCAGAATCTAGCACCAAATACATCATTTTTCGTGTTTTTAGAGCGCTATCTGCAGTTTTACAAACTTTGGAATAAGTCGAAATCACGCTTTTCCGCGCTAATTTTCACAATCAAAAAGTTCATATTCCGATTTAGGAACTCATTATATGTATGAATCTATCATCAAAAACATCATATCTCGTGTTTTCAGAGCGCTATCTGCAGTTATATGAAGTTTGAAATAAGTCAAAATTACCACATTCTCAGCGGTTTCAAAGTATCGCAAATCACATAAATCTATCCAATACAACATGATACGCATGAATCCGTCCTCAAACGCACTGAATTTTGCGTTTCCAGCGAGTTATCAGCGTTTTTTCTGAGTTTCGTTGAGAAATTTTTGATTCTGTAAATCTGCTCAGAAGTGAGATTTTGCTTCAGAAATGCGTTATATGGCAGAATCTAGCACCAAATACATCATATTCCATGTTTTTAGACTGCTATTCGCAGTTATACAAACTTTGGAATAAGTCGAAATCACGCTTTTCTGGGCGGATTTTTACAATCAAAAAGTTCATTTTCCTATTCAGAAACTCATAATATGTATGAATCCATCAACGAAAACATCATATCTCGTGTTTTCAGAGCGCTATCTGCAGTTATATGAAGTTTGAAATAAGTCAAAATTACCACATTCTCAACGGTTTCAAAGTATCGCAAATCACATAAATCTATCCAATACAACATAATACGCATGAATCTGTCCTCAAATGCACAAAATTTTGCGTTTCCAGCGAGTTATCAGCGTTTTTTCTGAGTTTCGTTGAGAAATTTTTGATTCTGTAAATCTGCTCTGAGGTAAGATTTTGCTTCAGAAATGCGTTATATGGCAGAATCTAGCACCAAATACATCCTATCTCGTGTTTTTAGAGTGCTATTCGCAGTTTTACAAACTTAGGAATAAGTCGAAATCACGCTTTTCCGGGCAGATTTTCACAATCAAAAAGTTCATATTCCTATTTAGGAACTTATAATATGTATGAATCCATCAACAAAAACATCATATCTCGTGTTTTCAGAGCGCTATCTGCAGTTATATGAAGTTTGAAATAAGTCAAAATTACCACATTCTCAGCGGTTTCAAAGTATCGCAAATCACATAAATCTATCCAATACAACATGATACGCATGAATCCGTCCTCAAACGCACTAAATTTTGCGTTTCCAGCGAGTTATCAGCGTTTTTTCTGAGTTTCGTTGAGAAATTTTTGATTCTGTAAATCTGCTCAGAAGTGAGATTTTGCTTCAGAAATGCGTTATATGGCAGAATCTAGCACCAAATACATCATATTCCATGTTTTTAGACTGCTATTCGCAGTTTTACAAACTTTGGGATAAGTCGAAATCACGCTTTTCCGGGCAGATTTTCACAATCAAAAAGTTCATATTCCTATTTAGGAACTCATAATATGTATGAATCCATCAACAAAATATCATATCTTGTGTTTTCAGAGCGCTATCTGCAGTTATATGAAGTTTGAAATAAGTCAAAATTACCACATTCTCAGCGGTTTCAAAGTATCGCAGACCACATGAATCTATCCAATACAACATAATACGCATGAATCTGTCCTCAAATGCACAAAATTTTGCGTTTCCAGCGAGTTATCAGCGCTTGAGAAATTTTTGATTCAGTAAATCTGCTCAGAAGCAAGATTTTGCTTCAGAAATACGTTATATGGCAGAATCTAGCACCAAATACATCGTATTTTGTGTTTTTAGAGCGCTATTTGCAGTTTTACAAACTTTGGAATAAGTCGAAATCACGCTTTTCCGCGCAGATTTTCACAATCAAAAAGTTCATATTCCTATTCAGGAACTCATAATATGTATGAATCCATCAACAAAAACATCATATCTCGTGTTTTCAGAGCGCTATCTGCTGTTATATGAAGTTTGAAATAAGTCAAAATTATCACATTCTCAGCGGTTGCAAAGTATCGCAAATTACATAAATCTATCCAATACAACATAATACGCATGAGTCCGTCCTCAGATGCACAAAATGCTGTGTTTCCAGCAAGTTATCAGCGTTTTTTCTGAGTTTCGTTGAGAAATTTTAGATTCTGTTAATCTGCTCAGAAGCAAGATTTTGCTTCAGAAATGCGTTATATGGCAGAATCTAGCACCAAATACATCATATTCCGTGTTTTTAGAGTGCTATTCGCAGTTTTACAAACTTTGGAATAAGTCGAAATACCGCTTTTCCGGGCAGATTTTCACAATCGAAAATTTCATATTCCTATTCAGAAACTCATAATATGTATGAATCAATCAACAAAAACATCATATCTCGTGTTTTAAGAGCGCTATCTGCAGTTATATGAAGTTTGAAATAAGTCAAAATTACCACATTCTCAGCGGTTTCAAAGTATCGCAAATCACATAAATCTATCCAATACAACAGAATACGCATGAATCCGTCCTCAAATGCACAAAATATTGCGTTTCCAGTGAGTTATCAGCGTTTTTTCTGAGTTTCGTAGAGAAATTCATGATTCTGTAAATCTGCTCAGAAGCAAGATTTTGCTTCAGAAATGCGTTAAATGGCAGAATCTAGCATCAAATACATCATATTTCGTGTATTTAGAGTGCTATTCGCAGTTTCACAAACTTTGGAATAAGTCGAAATCACGCTTTTCCGGGCAGATTTTCACAATCAAAAAGTTCATATTCTAATTCAGGAACTCATAATATGTATGAATCCATCAACAAAAACATCATATCTCGTGTTTTCAGAGCGCTATCTGCAGTTATATGAAGTTTGAAATAAGTCAAAATAACCACATTCTCAGCAGTTTCAAAGTATCGCAAATCACATAAATCTATCCAATACAACATAATACATATGAATCCGTCCTCAAATGCACAAAATTTTGCATTTCCAGCGAGTTATCAGCGTTTTTTCTGAGTTTCGTTGAGAAATTTTTGATTCTGTAAATCTGCTCAGAAGTAAGATTTTGCTTCAGAAATGCGTCATATGGCAGAATCTAGCACCAAATACATCATATTTCATGTTTTTAGACTGCTATTCGCTGTTCTACAAACTTTGGAATAAGTCGAAATCACGCTTTTCCGCGCAGATTTTCACAATCAAAAAGTTCATATTCCGATTCAGGAACTCATAATATGTATGAATCCATCAACAAGAACATCATATCTTGTGTTTTAAGAGCGCTATCTGCAGTTATATGAAGTTTGAATTAAGTCAAAATTACCACATTCTCAGCGGCTTCAGAGTATCGCAAATCACATAAATCTATCCAATACAACACAATACGCATGAATCCGTCCTCAACTGCACAAAATTTTGCGTTTTCAGCGAGTTATCAGCGTTTTTTCTGAGTTTCGTTTAAAAATTTTTGATTCTGTAAATCTGCTCAGAAGCAAGATTTTGCTTCAGAAATGCGTTATATGGCAGAATCTAGCACAAAATACATCATATTTCGTGTTTTTAGAGCGCTATTTGCAGTTTTACAAACTTTGGAATAAGTCGAAATCACGCTTTTCCGCGCAGATTTTCACGATCAAAAAGTTCATATTCCGATTCAGGAACTCATAATATGTATGAATCCATCAACAAAAACATCATATCTCGTGTTTTCAGAGCGCTATCTGCAGTTATATGAAGTTTGAAATAAGTCAAAATTACCACATTCCCAGCGGTTTCAAAGTATCGCAAATCACATAAATCTATCCAATACAACATAATACGCATGAATCCGTCCTCAAATGGACAAAATTTTGCGTTTCCAGCGAGTTATCAGCGTTTTTTCTGAGTTCCGTTGAGAAATTTTTGATTCTGTAAATCTGCTTAGAAGCAAGACTTTGCTTCAGAAATGCGTTTAATGGCAGAATCTAGCACCAAATACATCATATTTCGTGTTTTTAGAGCGCTATCTGCAGTTTTACAAACTTTGGAATAAGTCGAAATCACGCTTTTCCGCGCTAATTTTCACAATCAAAAAGTTCATATTCCGATTTAGGAACTCATTATATGTATGAATCTATCAACAAAAACATCATATCTCGTGTTTTCAGAGCGCTATCTGCAGTTATATGAAGTTTGAAATAAGTCAAAATTACCACATTCTCAGCGGTTTCAAAGTATCGCAAATCACATAAATCTATCCAATACAACATAATACGCATGAATCCGTCCTCAAACGCACTAAATTTTGCGTTTCCAGCGAGTTATCAGCGTTTTTTCTGAGTTTCGTTGAGAAATTTTTGATTCTGTAAATCTGCTCAGAAGTAAGATTTTGCTTCAGAAATGCGTCATATGGCAGAATCTAGCACCAAATACATCATATTT
This sequence comes from Dromius quadrimaculatus, assembly GCA_963989225.1. Taxonomy (NCBI): domain Eukaryota; kingdom Metazoa; phylum Arthropoda; class Insecta; order Coleoptera; family Carabidae; genus Dromius; species Dromius quadrimaculatus. The sequence continues at coordinate 33,818,976 of OZ022327.1, forward strand.
CATGTTTTTAGACTGCTATTCGCAGTTCTACAAACTTTGGAATAAGTCGAAATCACGCTTCTCCGGGCAGATTTTTACAATCAAAAAGTTCATATTCCTATTCAGAAACTCATAATATGTATGAATCCATCAACGAAAACATCATATCTCGTGTTTTCAGAGCGCTATCTGCAGTTATATGAAGTTTAAAATAAGTCAAAATTACCACATTCTCAACGGTTTCAAAGTATCGCAAATCACATAAATTTATCCAATACAACATAATACGCATGAATCTGTCCTCAAATGCACAAAATTTTGCGTTTCCAGCGAGTTATCAGCGTTTTTTCTGAGTTTCGTTGAGAAATTTTTGATTCTGTAAATCTTCTCAGAAGTGAGATTTTGCTTCAGAAATGCGTTATATGGCAGAATCTAGCACCAAATACATCATATTCCATGTTTTTAGACTGCTATTCGCAGTTTTACAAACTTTGGAATAAGTCGAAATCACGCTTTTCCGGGCAGATTTTTACAATCAAAAAGTTCATTTTCCTATTCAGAAACTCATAATATGTATGAATCCATCAACGAAAACATCATATCTCGTGTTTTCAGAGCGCTATCTGCAGTTATATGAAGTTTGAAATAAGTCAAAATTACCACATTCTCAACGGTTTCAAAGTATCGCAAATCACATAAATCTATCCAATACAACATAATACGCATGAATCTGTCCTCAAATGCACAAAATTTTGCGTTTCCAGCGAGTTATCAGCGTTTTTTCTGAGTTTCGTTTAGAAATTTTTGATTCTGTAAATCTGCTCAGAAGCAAGATTTTGCTTCAGAAATGCGTTATATGGCAGAATCTAGCACAAAATACATCATATTTCGTGTTTTTAGAGCGCTATTTGCAGTTTTACAAACTTTGGAATAAGTCGAAATCACGCTTTTCCGCGCAGATTTTCACGATCAAAAAGTTCATATTCCGATTCTGGAACTCATAATATGTATGAATCCATCAACAAAAACATCATATCTCGTGTTTTCAGAGCGCTATCTGCAGTTATATGAAGTTTGAAATAAGTCAAAATTACCACATTCCCAGCGGTTTCAAAGTATCGCAAATCACATAAATCTATCCAATACAACATAATACGCATGAATCCGTCCTCAAATGCACAGAATTTTGCGTTTCCAGCGAGTTATCAGCGTTTTTTCTGAGTTCCGTTGAGAAATTTTTGATTCTGTAAATCTGCTTAGAAGCAAGACTTTGCTTCAGAAATGCGTTTAATGGCAGAATCTAGCACCAAATACATCATATTTCGTGTTTTTAGAGCGCTATCTGCAGTTTTACAAACTTTGGAATAAGTCGAAATCACGCTTTTCCGCGCTAATTTTCACAATCAAAAAGTTCATATTCCGATTAAGGAACTCATTATATGTATGAATCTATCAACAAAAACATCATATCTCGTGTTTTCAGAGCACTATCTGCAGTTATATGAAGTTTGAAATAAGTCAAAATTACCACATTCTCAGCGGGTTCAAAGTAACGCAAATCACATAAATCTATCCAATACAACATAATACGCATGAATCCGTCCTCAAACGCACTAAATTTTGCGTTTCCAGCGAGTTATCAGCGTTTTTTCTGAGTTTCGTTGAGAAATTTTTGATTCTGTAAATCTGCTTAGAAGTAAGATTTTGCTTCAGAAATGCGTTATATGGCAGAATCTAGCACCAAATACATCATATTTCATGTTTTTAGACTGCTATTCGCAGTTTTACAAACTTTGGAATAAGTCGAAATCACGCTTTTCCGGGCAGATTTTTACAATCAAAACGTTCATATTCCTATTCAGAAACTCATAATATGTATGAATCCATCAACGAAAACATCATATCTCGTGTTTTCAGAGCGCTATCTGCAGTTAAATGAAGTTTAAAATAAGTCAAAATTACCACATTCTCAACGGTTTCAAAGTATCGCAAATCACATAAATCTATCCAATACAACATAATACGCATGAATCTGTCCTCAAATGCACAAAATTTTGCGTTTCCAGCGAGTTATCAGCGTTTTTTCTGAGTTTCTTTGAGAAATTTTTGATTCTGTAAATCTGCTCTGAGGTAAGATTTTGCTTCAGAAATGCGTTATATGGCAGAATCTAGCACCAAATACATCCTATTTCGTGTTTTTAGAGTGCTATTCGCAGTTTTACAAACTTAGGAATAAGTCGAAATCACGCTTTTCCGGGCAGATTTTCACAATCAAAATGTTCATATTCCTATTTAGGAACTTATAATATGTATGAATCCATCAACAAAAACATCATATCTCGTGTTTTCAGAGCGCTATCTGCAGTTATATGAAGTTTGAAATAAGTCAAAATTACCACATTCTCAGCGGTTTCAAAGTATCGCAAATCACATAAATCTATCCAATACAACATAATACGCATGAATCCGTCCTCAAATGCACAAAATTTTGCGTTTCCAGCGAGTTATCAGCGTTTTTTCTAAGTTTTGTTGAGAAATTTTTGATTCTGTAAATCTGCTCAGAAGCATTATTTTGCTTCAGAAATGCGTTATATGGCAGAATCTAGCACCAAATACATCATTTTTCGTGTTTTCAGAGTGCTATTCCCAGTCTTATGAACTTTGGGATAAGTCGAAATCACGCTTTTCCGGGCAGATTTTCACAATCAAAAAGTTCATATTCCTATTTAGGAACTCATAATATGTATAAATCCATCAACAAAAACATCATATCTTGTGTTTTCAGAGCGCTATCTGCAGTTATATGAAGTTTGAAATAAGTCAAAATTACCACATTCTCAGCGGTTTCAAAGTATCGCAGACCACATGAATCTATCCAATACAACATAATACGCATGAATCCGTCCTCAAATGCACAAAATTTTGCGTTTCCAGCGAGTTATCAGCGCTTGAGAAATTTTTGATTCTGTAAATCTGCTCAGAAGCAAGATTTTGCTTCAGAAATACGTTATATGGCAGAATCTAGCACCAAATACATCATATTCCGTGTTTTTAGAGTGCTATTCGCAGTTTTACAAACTTTGGAATAGGTCGAAATACCGCTTTTCCGGGCAGATTTTCACAATCAAGAATTTCATATTCCTATTCAGAAACTCATAATATGTATGAATCAATCAACAAAAACATCATATCTCGTGTTTTCAGAGCGCTATCTGCAGTTATATGAAGTTTGAAATAAGTCAAAATTACCACATTCTCAGCGGTTTCAAAGTATCGCAAATCACATAAATCTATCCAATACAACATAATACGCATGAATTCGGTCTCAAATGCACAGAATTTTGCGTTTCCAGCGAGTTATCAGCGTTTTTTCTGAGTTTCATTGAGAAATTTTTGATTCTGTAAATTTGCTCAGAAGCAAGATTTTGCTTCAGAAATGCGTTATATGGCAGAATCTAGCACCAAATACATCATATTTCGTGTCTTTAGAGTGCTAGTCGCAGTTTTACAAACTTTGGAATAAGTCGAAATCACGCTTTTCCGGTCGGATTTTCACAATCAAAAAGTTCATATTCCTATTCAGGAACTCATGATATGTATGAATCCATCAACAAAAACATCATATCTGGTGTTTTCAGAGCGCTATCTGCAGTTATATGAAGTTTGAAATAAGTCAGAATTACCACATTCTCAGCGGTTTCAAAGTATCGCAAATCACATAAATCTATCCAATACAACATAAACGCATGAATCTGTACTCAAATGCACAGAATTTTGCGTTTCCAGCGAGTTATCAGCGTTTTTTCTGAGTTTCGTTGAGAAATTTTTGATTCTGTAAATCTGCTCAGAAGCAAGATTTTGCTTCAGAAATGCGTTATATGGCAGAATCTAGCACCAAATACATCATATTTCGTGTTTTCAGAGTGCTATTCGCAGTTTTACAAACTTTGGTATAAGTCGAAATCACGCTTTTCCGGGCAGATTTTCACAATCAAAAAGTTCATATTCTCATCTAGGAACTAATAATATGTATGAATCCATCAACAAAAACATCATATCTCTTGTTTTCAGAGCGCTATCTGCAGTTATATGAAGTTTGAAATAAGTCAAAATTACCACATTCTCAGCGGTTTCAAAGTATCGCAAATCACATAAATCTATCTAATACAACATAATACGCATAAATCTTTCCTCAAATGCACAAAATTTTGCATTTCCAGCGAGTTATCAGCGTTTTTTCTAAGTTTCGTTGAGAAATTTTTGATTCTGTAAATCTGCTCAGAAGCAAGATTTTGCTTCAGAAATGCGTTATATGGCAGAATCTAGCACCAAATACATCATATTTCCTGTTTCTAGAGTGCTATTCGTAGTTTTACAAACTTTGGAATAAGTCGAAATCACGCTTTCCCGGGCAGATTTTCACAATCAAAAAGTTCATATTCTCATTCAGAAACTCATAATATGTATGAATCCATCAACAAAAACATCATATCTCGTGTTTTCAAAGCGCTATCTGCAGTTATATGAAGTTTGAAATAAGTCAAAATTACCACATTCTCAGCGGCTCCAAAGTATCGCAAATCACATAAATCTATCAAATACAACATAATACGCATGAATCTGTCCTCAAATGCACAGAATTTTGCGTTTCCAGCAAGTTATTAGCGTTTCTTTTGAGTTTCGTCGAGAAATTTTTGATTCTGTAAATCTGCTCAGAAGCAAGATTTTGCTTCAGAAATGCGTTATATGGCAGAATCTAGCACTAAATACATCATATTTCGTGTTTCAGAGCGCTATTTGCAGTTTCACAAACTTTGGAATTAGTCGAAATCACGCTTTTCCGCGCAGATTTTCACAATCAAAAAGTTCATATTCCGATTCATGAACTCATGATATGTATGAATCCATCAACAAAAACATCATATCTCGTGTTTTCAGAGCGCTATCTGCAGTTATATGAAGTTGGAAATAAGTCAAAATTACCACATTTTCAGCGGTTTCAAAGTATCGCAAATCACATAAATCTATTCAATACAACATAATACGCATGAATCCGTCCTCAAATGCACAAAATTTTGCGTTTCCAGCGAGTTATCAGCGTTTTTTCTGAGTTCCGTTGAGAAATTTTTGATTCTGTAAATCTGCTCAGAAGCAAGATTTTGCTTCAGAAATGCGTTATATGGCAGAATCTAGCACCAAATACATCATATTTCGTGTTTTTAGAGTGCTATTCGCAGTTTTACAAACTTTGGAATAAGTCGAAATCACGCTTTTCCGGGCAGATTTTCACAATCAAAAAGTTCATATTCTCATTCAGGAACTCATGATATGTATGAATCCATCAACAAAAACATCATATCTCGTGTTTTCAGAGCGCTATCTGCAGTTATATGAAGTTTGAAATAAGTCAAAATTACCACATTCCCTGCGGTTTCAAAGTATCGCAAATCACATAAATCTATCCAATATAACATAATACGCATGAATTTGTCCTCAAATGCACAGAATTTTGCGTTTCCAGCGAGTTATTAGCGTTTTTTCTGAGTTTCGTTGAGAAATTTTTGATTCTGTAAGTCTGCTCAGAAGCAGAATTTTGCTTCAGAAATGCGTTATATGGCAGAATCTAGCACCAAATACATCATATTTCATGTTTTAAGAGTGCTATTCGCAGTTTTACAAACTTTGGAATAAGTCGAAATCACGCTTTTCCGGGCAGATTTTCACAATCAAAAAGTTCATATTCCTATTTAGGAACTCATAATGTGTATGAATCCATCGACAAAAACATCATATCTCGTGTTTTCAGAGCGCTATCTGCTATTATATGAAGTTTGAAATAAGTCAAAATTACCACACACCCAGCGGTTCCAAAGTATCGCAAATCACATAAGTCTATCCAATACAACATAGTACGCATGAATCCGTCCTCAAATGCACAAAATTCTGCGTTTCCAGCAAGTTATCAGCGTTTTTTCTGAGTTTCGTTGAGAAATTTTTGATTCTGTAAATCTGCTCAGAAGCAAAATTTTGCTTCAGAAATGCGTTATATGGCAGAATCTAGCACCAAATACATCATTTTCCGTGTTTTTAGAGTGCTATTCGCAGTTTTACAAACTTTGAAATAAGTCGAAATCACGCTTCTCCGGGCAGATTTTCACAATCAAAAAGTTCATATTCCTATTTAGGAATTCATGATATGTATGAATCTATCAACAAAAACATCATATCTCGTGTTTTCAGAGCTCTATCTGCAGTTATATGAAGTTTGAAATAAGTCAAAATTACCACATTCTCAGCGGTTTCAAAGTATCGCAAATTACATAAATCTATCCAATACAACATAATACGCATGAATCCGTCCTCAAATGCACAAAATTTCGCGTTTCCAGCGAGTTATAAGTGTTTTTTCTGAGTTTCGTTTAGAAATTTTTGATTCTGTAAATCTGCTCAGAAGCAAGATTTTGCTCCAGAAATGCGTTATATGACAGAATCTAGCACCAAATACATCATATTTCGTGTTTTTAGAGTGCTATTCCCAGTTTTATAAACTTTGGAATAAGTCGAAATCACGCTTTTCCGGGCAGATTTTCACAATCAAAAAGTTCATATTCCTATTGAGGAACTCATAATATATATGAATCCATCAACAAAAACATCATATCTCGTGTTTTCAGAGCGCTATCTGCAGTTATATGAAGTTTGAAATAAGTCAAAATTACCACATTCTCAGCGGTTTCAAAGTATCGCAAATCACATAAATCTATCCGATA
>OZ022327.1:33825924-33925510 GCA_963989225.1 Dromius quadrimaculatus
TTTTCAGAGCGATATCTGCAGTTATATGAAGTTTGAAATAAGTCAAAACTACCACATTCCTAGCGGTTTCAAAGTATCGCAAATTACATGAATCTATCCAATACAACATAATACGCATGAATCCGTCCTCAAATGCACAAAACTTTGCGTTTCCAGCGAGTTATCAGCGTTCTCCTGAGTCTCGTTGAGAAATTTTTGATTCTGTAATTCTGCTCAGAAGAAAGATTTTGCTTCAAAAATGCGTTATATGGCAGAATCTAGCACCGAATACATCATATTTCGTGTTTTTAGAGTGCTATTCGCAGTTTTACAAACTTTGAAATTAGTCGAAGTCACGCTTCTCCGGGCAGATTTTCACAATCAGAAAGTTCATATTTCTATTCAGGAACTCATGATATGTATGAATCCATCAACAAAAACATCATATCTCGTGTTTTCAGATCGCTGTCTGCAGTTATATGAAGTTTGGAATAAGTCAAAATTACCACAATCTCAGCGGTTTCAAAGTACCGCAAATCACATAAATCTATCCAATACAACATAATACGCATGAATCCGTCCTCAAATGCACAAAATTTTGCGTTTCCAGCAAGTTTTCAGCGTTTTTTCTGAGTTTCGTTGAGAAATTATTGATTCGATAAATATGCTCAGAAGCAAGATTTTGCTTCAGAAATGCGTTATATGGCAGAATCTAGCAACAAAAACATCATATTTCGTGTATTTAGAGCGCTATTTGCAGTTTCACAAACTTTGGAATAAGTCGAAATCACGCTTTTCCGCGCAGATTTTCACAATCAAAAAGTTCATATTCCTATTCAGGAACTCATAATATGTATGAATCCATCAACAAAAACATCATATCTCGTGTTTTCAGAGCAATATCTGCAGTTATATGAAGTTTGAAATAAGTCAAAATTACCACATTCTCAGCGGTTCCAAAGTATCGCAAATCACATGAATCTATCCAATACAACATAATACGCATGAATCTGACCTCAAATGCACAAAATTTTGCGTTTCCAGCGAGTTATCAGCGTTTTTTCTGAGTCTCGTTGAGAAATTTTTGATTCTGTAAATCTGCTCAGAAGCAAGATTTTGCTTCAGAAATGCGTTATATGGCAGAATCTAGCACCAAATACATCATATTCTGTGTTTTTAGAAAGCTATTCGCAGTTTTACAAACTTTGGAATAAGTCGAAATCACGCTTTTCCGGGCAGATTTTCACAATCAAAAAGTTCATATTCCTATTCAGGAACTCATAATATGAATGAATCCATCAACAGAAACATCATATTTTGTGCTTTCAGAGCGCTATCTGCAGTTATATGAAGTATGAAATAAGTCAAAATTACCACATTCTCAGCGGTTTCAAAGTATCGCAAATCACATAAATCTATCCAATACAACATAATACGCATGAATTCGTCTTCAAATGCACAAAATTTTGCGTTTCCAGCGAGTTATCAGCCTTTTTTCTGAGTTTCGTTGAGAAATTTTTGAATCTGTAAATCTGCTCATAAGCAAGATTTTGCTTCAGAAATGCGTTATATGGCAGAATATAGCACCAAATAGATCATATTTCGTGTTTTTATAGCGCTATTGCAGTTTTACAAACTTTGAAATAAGTCGAAATCACGCTTTTCCGCGCAGATTTTCACAAACAAAAAGTTCATATTCTCATTCAGGAACTCATAATATGTATGAATCCATCAACAAAAACATCATATCTCGTGTTTTCAGAGCGCTATCAGCACTTATATGAAGTTTGACATAAGTCAAAATTACCACATTCTCAGCGTTTCAAAGTATCGCAAATCACATAAATCCATCCAACACAACATAAAACGCATGAATCCGTCCTCAAATGCACAAAACTTTGCGTTTCCAGCGAGTTATCAGCGTTTTTTCTGAGTTTCGTTGAAAAATTTTTGATTCTGTAAATTTGCTCAGAAGCAAGATTTTGCTTCAGAAATGCGTTATATGGCAGAATCTAGCACCAAGTACATCATATTTCGTGTTTTTAGAGTGCTATTCGCAGTTTTACAAACTTTGGAATAAGTCGGAATCACGCTTTTCCGGGCAGATTTTCACAATCGAAAAGTTCATATTCTCATTCGGGAACTCATAATATATATGAATCCATCAACAGAAACATCATATCTCGTGTTTTCAGAGCGCTATCTGCAGTTATATGAAGTTTGAAATAAGTCAAAATTACCACATTCTCAGCGGTTTCAAAGTATCGCAAATCACATAAATCTATCCAATACAACATAATACGCATGAATCTGTCCTCAAATGCACAAAACTTTGCGTTTCCAGCGAGTTATCAGCGTTTTTTCTGAGTTTCGTTGAGAAATTTTTGATTCTGTAAATCTGCTCAGAAGCAAGAGTTTGCTCTAGAAATGCGTTATATGGCAGAATCTAGCACCAAATACATCATATTTTGTGTTTTCAGAGCGCTATTTGCAGTTTTACAAACTTTGGAATAAGTCGAAATCACGCTTTTCCACGCAGATTTTCACAAACAAAAAGTTCATATTCCTATTCAGGAACTCATAATATGTATGAATCCATCAACAAAAACATCATATCTCGTGTTTTCAGAGCGATATCTGCAGTTATATGAAGTTTGAAATAAGTCAAAATTACCACATTCTCAGCGGTTTCAAAGTATCGCAAATCACATGAATCTATCCAATACAACATAATACGCATGAATCTGACCTCAAATGCACAAAATTTTGCGTTTCCAGCGAGTTATCAGCGTTTTTTCTGAGTCTCGTTGAGAAATTTTTGATTCTGTAAATCTGCTCAGAAGCAAGATTGTGCTTCAGAAATGCGTTATATGTCACAAGCTAGCACCAAATACATCATATTTCGTGTTTTTAGAGCGCTATTTGCAGTTTTACAAACTTTGAAATAAGTCGAAATCACGCTTTTCCGCGCAGATTTTCACAGTCAAAAAGTTCATATTCCTATTCAGGAGCTCATAGTATGACTGAATCCATCAACAAAAACATCATATCTCGTGTTTTCAGAGCGATATCTGCAGTTATATGAAGTTTGAAATAAGTCAAAATTTCCACATTCTCAGCGGTTTCAAAGTATCGCAAATTACATAAATCTATCCAATACAACATAATACGCATGAATTCGTCCTCAAATGCACAAAATTCTGCGTTTCCAGCGAGTTATCAGCATTGTTTTCTGAGTTTCGTTGAGAGATTTTTGATTCTGTAAATCTGCTCAGAAGTAAGATTTTGCTTCAGAAATGCGTTATATGGCAGAATCTAGCACCAAATACATCATATTTCGTGTTTTTTGGAGTGCTATTCGCAGTTTTACAAACTTTGGAATAAGTCGAAATCACGCTTTCCGGGCAGATTTTCACAATCAAAAAGTTCATATTCCTATTCAGGAACTCATAATATGTATGAATCCATCAACAAAAACATCATATCTCGTGTTTTCAAAGCGCTATCTGCAGTTATATGAAGTTTGAAATAAGTCAAAATTACCACATTCTCAGCGGTTTCAAAGTATCGCAAATCAGATAAATCTATCCAATACAACATAATACGCATGAATCCGTCCTCAAATGCACAAAACTTTGCGTTTCCAGCGAGTTATCAGCGTTTTTTCTGAGTTTCGTTGAGAAATTTTTGATTCTGTAAATCTGCTCAGAAGCAAGATTTTGCTTCAGAAATGCGTTATATGGCAGAATCTATCACCAAATACATCATATTTCGTGTTTTTAGGGTGCTATTCGCAGTTTTACAAACTTTGGAATAAGACGAAATCACGCTTTTCCGGGCAGATTTTCACAATCACAAAGTTCATATTCTCATTCAGGAACTCATTATATATATGAATCCATCAACAGGAGCATCATATCTCGTGTTTTCAGAGCGCTATCTGCAGTTATATAAAGTTTGAAATAAGTCAAAATTACCACATTCTCAGCGGTTTCAAAGTATCGCAAATCACATAAATCTATCCAATACAACATAATACGCATGAATCTGTCCTCAAATGCACAAAACTTTGCGTTTTCAGCGAGTTATCAGCGTTTTTTCTGAGTTTCGTTGAGAAATTTTTTGATCCTGTAAATCTGCTCAGAAGCAAGAGTTTGCTCCAGAAATGCGTTATATGGCAGAATCTAGCACCAAATACATCATATTTCGTGTTTTTAGAGTGCTATTCGCAGTTTTACAAACTTTGGTATAAGTCAAAATCACGCTTTTTCCGGACAGATTTCTACAATCAAAAAAGTTCACATTCTCATTGAGGAACTCATAATATGTATGAATCCATCAACAAAAACATCATATCTCGTGTTTTCAGAGCGCTATCTGCAGTTATATGAAGTTTGAAATAAGTCAAAATTACCACATTCTCAGCGGTTTCAAAGTATCGCAAAATACATAAATCTATCCTATACAACCTAATACGCATAAATCTGTCCTCAAATGCACAAAATTTTGCGTTTCCAGCAAGTTATCAGCGTTTTGTCTGAGTCCTCGTTGAGGAATTTTTGATACTGTAAATCTGCTCAGAAGCAAGATTTTGCTTCAGAAATGCGTTATATGGCAGAATCTAGCACCAAATACATCATATTTTGTGTTTTTTAGAGTGCTATTCGCAGTTTTACAAACTTTGGAATAAGTCGGAAATCACGCTTCTCCGGGCAGATTTTCACAATCAAAAAGTTCATATTTTCATTTAGGAATTCATAATATGTATGAATCCATCAACAAAAACATCATATCTCGTGTTTTCAGAGCGCTATCTGCAGTTATATGAAGTTTGAAATAAGTCAAAATTACCACATTCTCAGCGGTTTCAAAGTATCGCAAATCACATGAATCTATCCAACACAACATAATACGCATGAATCTGTCCTCAAATGCACAAAATTCAGCGTTTCCAGCAAGTTATCAGCGTTTTTTCTGAGTTTCGTTGAGAAATTTTTGAATCTGTAAATCTGCTCAGAAGCAAGATTTTGCTTAAGAAATGCGTTAAATGGCAGGATCTAGCACCAAATACATCATATATCGTGTTTTTAGAGTGCTATTCGCGGTTTTACAAACTTTGGAATAAGTCGAAAATCACGCTTTTCCGGGCAGATTTTCACAATCAAAAAATTCATATTCCTATTCAGGAACTCATAATATGTATGAATCCATCAACAAAAAAATCATATCTCGTATTTTCAGAGCGATATCTGCAGTTATATGAAGTTTGAAATAGGTCAAAATTACCACATTCCCAGCGGTTTCAAAGTATCGCAAATCACATAAATCTATCCAATACAACATAATACGCATGAATTCGTCCTCAAATGCACTAAATTCTGCGTTTCCAGCGAGTTATCTGCGTTTTTTCTGAGTTTCGTTGAGAAATTTTTGATTCTGTAAATCTGCTCAGAAGCAAGATTTTGCTTCAGAAATGCGTTATATGGCAGAATCTAGCACCAAATACATCATATTACGTGTTTTTAGAGTGCTATTCGCAGTCTTACAAACTTTGGTATAAGTCAAAATCACGCTTTTCCGGGCAGATTTTTACGATCAAAAAGTTCATATTCTCATTTAGGAACTCATAATATGCATGAATCCATCAATAAAAACATCATATCTCGTGATTTCAGAGCGCTATCTGCAGTTATATGAAGTTTGAAATAAGTCAAAATTACCACAATCTCAGCGGTATCAAAGTCTCGCAAATCACATGAATCTATCCAATACAACATAATACGCAGGAATCTGTCCTCAAATGCACAAAATTTAGCGTTTCCAGCGAGTTATCAGCGTTTTGTCTGAGTCTCGTTGAGAAATTTTTGATTCTGTAAATCTGCTCAGAAGCAAGATTTTGCTTCAGAAATGCGTTATATGGCACAATCTAGCACCAAATACATCATATTTTGTGTTTTTAGAGCGCTATTTGCAGTTTTACAAACTTTGGAATAAGTCGAAATCACCCTTTTCCGCGCAGATTTTCATAACCAAAAAGTTCATATTCCTATTCAGGAACTCATAATATGTATGATTCCATCAACAAAAACATCATATCTCGTGTTTTCAGAGCGCTATCTGCAGTTATATGAAGTTTGAAATAAGTCAAAATTACCACATTCTCAGCGGTTTCAAAGTATCGCAAATCACATAAATCTATCCAATACAACATGATACGCATGAATCCGTCCTCAAATGCACGAAATTTTGAGTTTCCAGCAAGTTATTAGCGTTTTTTCTGAGTTTCGTTGAGAAATTTTTGAAACTGTAAATCTGCTCAGAAGCAAGAGTTTGCTTCAGAAATGCGTTATATGGCAGGATCTAGCACCAAATACATCATATTTCGAGATTTTAGATGCTATTCGCAGTTTTACAAACTTTGGAATAAGTCGAAATCACGCTTCTCCGGGCAGATTTTCACAATCAAAAAGTTCATATTCTCATTTAGGAACTCATAATATGAATGAATCCATCAACAAAAACATCATATCTCGTGTTTTCAGAGCGCTATCTGCAGTTATATGAAGTTTGAAAAAAGTCAAAATTACCACATTCTCAGCGGTTTCAAAGTATCGCAAATCACATGAATCTATCCAACACAACATAATACGCATGAATCTGTCCTCAAATGCACAAAATTTTGCGTTTCCAGCGAGTTATCAGCGTTTTTTCTGAGTTTCGTTGAAAAATTTTTGATTCTGTAAATCTGCTCAGAAGCAAGATTTTGCTTTAGAAATGCGTTATATGGCACAATCTAGCACCAAATACATCATATTTCGTGTTTTTAGAGTGCTATTCGCAGTTTTACAAACTTTGGAATAAGTCAAAATCACGCTTTTCCGGGCAGATTTTTACAATCAAAAAGTTCATATTCTCATTTAGGAACTCATAATATGTATGAATCCATCAACAAAAACATCATATCTCGTGTTTTCAGAGCGTCATCTGCAGTTATATGAAGTTTGAAATAAGTCAAAATTACCACATTCTCAGCGGTTTCAAAGTATCGCAAATCACATGAATCTATCCAACACAACATAATACGCATGAATCTATCCAACACAACATAATACGCATGAATCTGTCCTCAAATGCGCAAAATTTTGCGTTTCCAGCGAGTTATCAGCGTTTTGTCTGAGTCTCGTTGAGAGATTTTTGATTCTGTAAATCTGCTCAGAAGCAAGATTGTGCTTCAGAAATGCGTTATATGTCAGAAGCTAGCACCAAATACATCATATTTTGTGTTTTTAGAGCGCTTTTCGCAGTTTTACAAACTGTGGGATAAGTCTAAATCACGCTTTTCCGCGCAGATTTTCACAATCAAAAAGTTCATATTCCTATTCAGGAACTCATAATATGTATGAATCCATCAACAAAAACATCATATCTCGTGTTTTCGGAGCGCTATCTGCAGTTATATGAAGTTTGAAATGTCAAAATTACCACATTCTCAGCGGTTTCAAAGTATCGCAAATTACATAAATCTATCCAATACAACATGATACGCATGAATCCGTCCTCAAATGCACAAAATTTTGCGTTTCCAGCGAGTTATCAGCGTTCTTTCTGAGTCCCGTTGAGCAATTTTTGATTCTGTAAATCTGCTCAGAAGCAAGATTTTGCTTCAGAAATGCGTTATATGGCAGAATCTAGCATCAAATACATCATATTTCGTGTTTTTAGAGTGCTATTCGCAGTTTTACAAACTTCGTAATAAGTCGAAATCACGCTTCTCCGGGCAGATTTTAACAATCAAAAAGTTCATATTCCTATTCAGGAACTCATATTATGTATGAATCCATCAACAAAAACATCATATCTCGTGTTTTCAGAGCGCTATCTGCAGTTATAGGAGGTTTGAAATAGGTCAAAATTACCACATTCTCACCGGTTTCAAAGTATCGCAAATCACATAAATCTATCCAATACAACATAATACGCATGAATCTGTCCTCAAATGCACAAAATTTTGCGTTTCCAGCGAGTTATCAGCGTTTTTTCTGAGTTTCGTTGAGAAATTTTTTGATTCTGTAAATCTGCTCGGAAGCAAGATTTTGCTCCAGAAATGCGTTATATGGCAGGATCTAGCACCAAATACATCATATTTCGAGATTTTAGAGTGCTATTCGCAGTTTTACAAACTTTGGAATAAGTCGAAATCACGCTTCTCCGGGCAGATTTTCACGATCAAAAAGTTCATATTCTCATTTAGGAACTCATAATATGAATGAATCCATCAACAAAAACATCATATCTCGTGTTTTCAGAGCGCTATCTGCAGTTATATGAAGTTTGAAATAAGTCAAAATTACCACATTCTCAGCGGTTTCAAAGTATCGCAAATCACATGAATCTATCCAACACAACATAATACGCATGAATCTGTCCTCAAATGCACAAAATTTTGCGTTTCCAGCGAGTTATCAGCGTTTTTTCTGAGTTTCGTTGAAAAATTTTTGAATCTGTAAATCTGCTCAGAAGCAAGATTTTGCTTCAGAAATGCGTTATATTGCAGAATCTAGCACCAAATACATCATATTTCGTGTTTTTAGAGTGCTATTCGCAGTTTTACAAACTTTGGAATAAGTCAAAATCACGCTTTTCCGGGCAGATTTTTACAATCAAAAAGTTCATATTCTCATTTAGGAACTCATAATATGTATGAATCCATCAACAAAAACATCATATCTCGTGTTTTCAGAGCGTCATCTGCAGTTATATGAAGTTTGAAATGTCAAAATTACCACATTCTCAGCGGTTTCAAAGTATCGCAAATTACATAAATCTATCCAATACAACATGATACGCATGAATCCGTCCTCAAATGCACAAAATTTTGCGTTTCCAGTGAGTTATCAGCGATCTTTCTGAGTCTCGTTGAGCAATTTTTGATTCTGTAAATCTGCTCAGAAGCAAGATTTTGCTTCAGAAATGCGTTATATGGCAGAATCTAGCACCAAATACATCATATTTCGTGTTTTAAGAGTGCTATTCCCAGTTTTACAAACTTTGGAATAAGTCGCAATCACGCTTTTCCGGGCAGATTTCCACAATCAAAAGGTTCATATTTCTATTGAGGAACTCATAATATGTATAAATCCATCAACAAAAACATCATATCTCGTGTTTTCGGAGCGCTATCTGCAGTTATATAAAGTTTGAAATGTCAAAATTACCACATTCTCAGCGGTTTCAAAGTATCGCAAATTACATAAATCTATCCAATACAACATGATACGCATGAATCCGTCCTCAAATGCACAAAATTTTGCGTTTCCAGTGAGTTATCAGCGATCTTTCTGAGTCTCGTTGAGCAATTTTTGATTCTGTAAATCTGCTCAGAAGCAAGATTTTGCTTCAGAAATGCGTTATATGGCAGAATCTAGCACCAAATACATCATATTTCGTGTTTTAAGAGTGCTATTCCCAGATTTACAAACTTTGGAATAAGTCGCAATCACGCTTTTCCGGGCAGATTTCCACAATCAAAAGGTTCATATTTCTATTGAGGAACTCATAATATGTATGAATCCATCAACAAAAACATCATATCTCGTGTTTTCAGAGCGCTATCTGCAGTTATATTAAGTTTGAAATAAGTCAAAATTACCACATTCTCACCGGTTTCAAAGTATCGCAAATCACATAAATCTATCCAATACAACATAATACGCATGAATCTGTCCTCAAATGCACAAAATTTTGCGTTTCCAGCGAGTTTTCAGCGTTTTTTCTAAGTTTCGTTGAGAAATTTCTGATTCTGTCAATCTGCTCAGAAGCAAGATTTTGCTTCAGAAATGCGTTATATGGCAGAATCTAGCACCAAATACATCATATTTCGTGTTTGTAGAGTGCTATTCGCAGTTTTACAAACTTTGGAATAAGTCGAAATCACGCTTTTCCGGGCAGATTTTCACAATCAAAAAGTTCATATTCCTATTTAGGAACTCATAATATGTATGAATCCATCAACAAAAACATCATATCTCGTGTTTTCAGAGCGCTATCTGCAGTTATATGAAGTTTGAAATAAGTCAAAATTACCACATTCTCAGCGGTTTCAAACTATCGCAAATCACATGAATCTATCCAATACAACATAATACGCATGAATCTGTCCTCAAATGCACAAAATTCAGCGTTTCCAGCGAGTTATCAGCGTTTTCTCTGAGTCTCGTTGGGAAATTTTTGATTCTGTAAATCTGCTCAGAAGCAAGATTTTGCTTCAGAAATGCGTTATATGGCAGAATCTTGCACCAAATACATCATATTTTGTATTTTTAGAGCGCTATTTGCAGTTTTACAAACTTTGGAATAAGTCGGAATCACGCTTTTCCGCGCAGATTTTCACAACCAAAAAGTTCATATTCCCATCCAGAAACTCATAATATGTATGAATCCATCAACAAAAACATCATATCTCGTGTTTTCAGAGCTCTATCTGCAGTTATATGAAGTTTGAAATAAGTCAAAATTACCACATTCTCAGCGGTTTCAAAGTATCGCAAATCACATAAATCTATCCAATACAACATAATACGCACGAATCTGTCCTCAAATGCACAAAATTTTGCGTTTCCAGCGAGTTATCAGCGTTTTTTCTGAGTTTCGTTGAGAAATTTTTGATTCTGTTAATATGCTCAGAAGCAAGATTTTGCTTCAGAAATGCGTTATATGGCAGAATCTAGCACCAAATACATCATATTTCGTGTTTTTAGAGTGCTATTCGCAGTTTTACAAACTCTGGAATAAGTCGAAATCTAGCTTTCCCGGACAGATTTTCACAATCAAAAAGTCCATATTCTTATTCAGGAACTCAAAATATGTATGAATCCATCAACAAAAACATCATATCTCGTGTTTTCAGAGCGCTATCTGCAGTAATATGAAGTTTGAAATAAGTCAAAATTACCACATTCTCAGCGGTTTCAAAGTATCGCAAATCACATAAATCTATCCAATACAACATAATACGCATGAACCCGTCCCCAAATGCACAAAATTCTGCGTTTCCAGCGAGTTATCAGCGTTTTTTCTGAGTTTCGTTGAGAAATTTTTGATTCTGTAAATCTGCTCAGAAGCAAGATTTTGCTTCAGAAATGCGTTATATGGCAGAATCTAGCACCAAATACATCATATTTCCTGTTTTTAGAGTGCTATTCGCAGTTTTACAAACTTTGGAATAAGTCGAGATCTTGCTTCTCCGGGCAGATTTTCACAATCAAAATGTTCATATTCCTATTTAGGAACTCATAATATGTATGAATCCATCAACAAAAACATCATATCTCGTGTTTTCAGAGCGCTATCTGCAGTTATATGAAGTTTGAAATAAGTCAAAATTACCACATTCACAGCGGTTTCAAAGTATCGCAAATCACATAAATCTATCCAATACAACATAGTACGCACGAATCTGTCCTCAAATGCACAAAATTTTGCGTTTCCAGCGAGTTATCAGCGTTTTTTCTAAGTTTCGTTGAGAAATTTTTGATTCTGTTAATCTGCTCAGAAGCAAGATTTTGCTTCAGAA
The DNA here is from genome assembly GCA_963989225.1 of Dromius quadrimaculatus. Classification (NCBI taxonomy): domain Eukaryota; kingdom Metazoa; phylum Arthropoda; class Insecta; order Coleoptera; family Carabidae; genus Dromius; species Dromius quadrimaculatus. The sequence goes on from OZ022327.1 coordinate 33,837,476, forward strand.
ATGCGTTATATGGCAGAATCTAGCACCAAATACATCATATTTCGTGTTTTTAGAGTGCTATTCGCAGTTTTACAAACTCTGGAATAAGTCGAAATCTAGCTTTTCCGGACAGATTTTCACAATCAAAAAGTCCATAATCTCATTCAGGAACTCAAAATATGTATGAATCCATCAACAAAAACATCATATCTCGTGTTTTCAGAGCGCTATCTGCAGTAATATGAAGTTTGAAATAAGTCAAAATTACCACATTCTCAGCGGTTTCAAAGTATCGCAAATCACATAAATCTATCCAATACAACATAATACGCATGAACCCGTCCCCAAATGCACAAAATTTTGCGTTTCCAGCGAGTTATCAGCGTTTTTTCTGAGTTTCGTTGAGAAATTTTTGATTCTGTAAATCTGCTCAGAAGCAAGATTTAGCTTCAGAAATGCGTTATATGGCAGAATCTAGCACCAAATACATCATATTTCCTGTTTTTAGAGTGCTATTCGCAGTTTTACAAACTTTGGAATAAGTCGAGATCACGCTTCTCCGGGCAGATTTTCACAATCAAAATGTTCGTATTCCTATTTAGGAACTCATAATATGTATGAATCCATCAACAAAAACATCATATCTCGTGTTTTCAGAGCGCTATCTGCAGTTATATGAAGTTTGAAATAAGTCAAAATTACCACATTCTCAGCGGTTAAAGTATCGCAAATCACATAAATCTATCCAATACAACATAATACGCATGAATCCGTCCACAAATGCACAAAATTTTGCGTTTCCAGCGAGGTATCAGCGTTTTTTCCGAGTTTCGTTGAGAGATTTTTGATTCTGTAAATCTGCTCAGAAGCAAGATTTTGCTTCAGAAATGCGTTATATGGCAGAATCTAGCACCAAATACATCATATTTCGTGTTTTTAGAGTGCTTTCCGCAGTTTTACAAAGTTTGGAATAAGTCTAAATCACGCTTTTCCGGGCAGATTTTCACAATCAAAAAGTTCATATTCCTATTAAGGAACTCACTAGCGGGTCTAAGCGCTAGGCTTCGCAGCACCATATGTGAACCGCGTCCGGCAAAAATAATTTCTTGATAAGATTAGTTCCAATTATAATTTCAGCCTACAGAATTCTCCTGCTCCATATCATATTTCTGAATTTTTCCCTATATGTGATTTCACTCTTTTTTATAGACAATTTCCAATGTTATTTCATGTGTTTATCTAGAGAAAAATCATTGATCTCAACTCCTTCACGATTTACAGAGACTCTAGGCGTCGCAGCTTCAAATATGTACCGCCTCTCTGACAAGATTTCTTTTTAGACAAGACCAATCCCGGATGTGGATTGAGCTCACGTAATTCCCTTGCTTCATATTATATTACTACACTTTTCTCTGCTCGTGATTATATTGATTGACAGTTTCCAATCATTTTTGGGTATGAATCCTCAAGAAAATCATCCATTTCATTCCTTTTAAGGATTAGCGACGAGATGGCAAGATTGTTTCTCTAGTAGAACGATCTCTTAAAGAACCACTCTTGCCGCACAATTTTCAATATTATACACAGGTCTTGATATTTACCAGTCAGGGTATTCATTATTGAAGCAGCTCATAAGTTATTTGAGCTACTACAGACGGCCTTACGATCGACAGAATAGGTGTGCGCGAGAAAAAGAAAGTGTGCATCAGAAAGACAAGAAACAGCGATTCGAATCATTCAAGTCTGGATTGAATATTTAATTTTATATCCCAAAATTTATTGATTCATAGCACTCAATATCAATAATATTCAAAATATTGCCATCAAATAGCAATAGAATATCTAATATTTCATAATAATAATCTTCCTTGAACTATTATCATAAGTAGATTTATAATCATCAACTACAATATATTACAGCTTCTCACATCTTGAGGAACTGATAATAACTAAATACTTAAATAAGAGTCATCCCCTTACCAACTGTAGTGGGATGCTTGTGTTAAGACCTGTATATAAGACCGTGATGCGTGGATTAACATGCTCTATTTTTGCATCGAAAACTGCAGAAGTACGATATCCATTAAATAGTCAGTCCATCGATTGCAACAATCAACCATAGATCACAATTGGAATTGAGTAAATGACAACAATAATTTTCAGTAAGTTTTTATCGTTTTTCTCATGAATTAACAATAACTTCACGATTAAAGACAAAATTGAGTTGATCACAACAAATGATTGTTGCCCGTGATAATCTACAATCGATGATTTCTACTCAGGAATTATTGTTGATTATAAGATCATGGTAACCCCTACAATAACAATACTAGTTTGAAAGAGTCATGTGATTATAATAAAAATATTATTGAATACAACAATCAAATCATTTTTTCCAACAATAAAATTGTGGATTTGAGTGAAAAATTTGGTCGTAGCCTTAAAACAACAGTATGAGGTAACCAAAACGTCCAAACTACCAATTATAACAATACCAATGTTGATGAAAATAATGGCTTGTTGATTATAACAAAGAAATTACTGTTGCAGTCTTGTTGATGAGAACAGTAAAATTATTCATTAAATCAATATTAGTTGCTCAAAGTGCCTATTTAATAAAATTCAATATTAAGGAATTGATCAAAATAATGAAATTGATGAATGTAGCAATGAAAATGTTGACAGCTGTTGTATCATCTCACTACTCGTCATCCGATTCCTTAATATCCAACAAAAAACTCTTGTTCTTCACAATTACAATATATTTCAATAACAGATATTATGAACAAACACTAAAAGAAAAATAATATCTGACTCTTACAGAATATTTCTATCCACTCTTTCTTACGCACGCACTTGCGCACGCGCACTCGAGCGTCAACGTCACACTTCACAATGTTACCAACTGTTTGAATAGATGTCTGTGTTGATTGTTTCAATGACATTCATTAAAATCAGCTGATTACAACAGTAAATTTTTACTTGCAGCAACCCGTATCATCTATCAACATTTTCCGCGAAGACCCTTTCTTGAATAACTACGTTTAATCTGAGAATAAAGTATTGAATCTATCCACATCATGTGTCTCCTATACTTCTTGAGAAATCAATGTTTTTCAATCCCATATATGATTTCTCTCAACTATTACAATATATTTCAATTACTGATATTATGAACAAACACTAAAAGAAAAATAATATCTGACTCCCACAAAATATCTCTATCCACTCTTTCTTACGCACGCGCCTGCGCACGCGCACCTGAGAGTCTACGTCACACCCAACAATGTTACCAACTGTTGGAATTAGATGTCTGTGTTGATTGTTTCAATGACATTCATCAAAATCAGCTGATTACAACAGTAAAATTTCACTTGCAGCAACCCGTATCATCTATCAACATTTTCCGCAAAAACCCTTTCTTGAATACGTATAATCTGAGAATAAAGCACTGAATCTATCCATATCATGTGTCCCCTACATTTCTTGAGAAATTAATTTTTTCCAATCCCATATATGATTTTTCTCATCGATATTACCGATTATTATTAAATTGGAGGTTCTAACCAATAATTCTTATTTCGTTTGATCTTCGTTCACGTCATCTACCATTTTATCGTATTTGTAGTTTTTAAATACAAAGATATATTTTGTTAACGTTTAATGAAATTGTACAATTTGAGGCAAAGAATATCCAAAAAGCCATGAATCTCGTTAATATTTAACAATTTGACAGGCCTGTATGTAAGTAGATGAATAAATTTGGTTCTAAAATCTTGTTCGTATATGTCTATTCTTACAAGGGTCTTATCTATGGGTTATTGAAATGTACCACTAATAGCAGTGATGCACGTTTCAACTTTCAGTTTTAGATCTCATGGTCCTTGCAATAAATATATATATATATATATATATATATATATATATATATATATATATATATATATATATATATATATATATATATATATATATATATATATATATATATATATATATATATATATATGCGCGTACACGCATCTACAGCTACTTCATTTTCGGCTACCGCGCGCAATGCAGTCGGTAATGTAGACAACAAGTTTGGATTTCCACTATCAGTAAATTGGAAGCAAATTTTCATTCGACATAGATATATATACTACCAGCTACTTGATTCCAATAAAAGAACCTTCTCCTCATCAGAGTATGTCTCAGATATCTGTTTAAAGATGTAAATTTGGCTGTAAGATTTGGCTTCAATGATATATTCACCACTAAATTACGTCAACCACTTATTGTAAGTCAATTAAGACCAGTGGAGAACTAACTAATACATTGCTTTGATAATAGATCGGTTGACTCAAAAATATTGCTACAGCTATGTTTTGCAATAATTCATTCAAGAATCTCCATGGTCATGGTCAAACATACAATTTTTTGAAACTTGTTTTCTGTATGTTTCTGTATTGATTCAGCTTCAAGCTTTTACTTTTGGCATATAGATGGCAATCAGGATGGCAATGAAAGAAGAAACAGTTGGTAAGTATGTTTTAGTAAAAATATTCAAATAACGTATTCAATTATTCTTGATTTACTACTTTATTCCGTAATATTTTAACGGTAAATCTAATTGAACTATTAAAAATGAGGATGGTGAATATTGTCATACTTGAGAAATACTTTTATTAGAATGCAATATACGCTTTTTTACAAAAAAGTATAGTAGACTTATCACGATTAGACTTGATATTTTCTATCAGTTAGTTCCGATGGAAAAATTAATAATTGGTATTTATTTATATAAACTAATTGTAATGTAGGAATTTCAAGTATAAAACTTTTTTCATGTATTACTAGTTGAATTATGTATCAAATTGGATATTATTAGTGAACAATCCTTGAGACAGTTTTAACTCAATATTTGTGTTTATTGACATTTATTAGAAAATATTTGAATAGAATTAGTATCAATATATTCATAAAATTGTGTATTACGTATTGTTAAATATAAATAACTTCTCATGCAGAAACATATTTCAAGGTTACGTTCAAATGTAATTTAACTAAAAGTTAGGTTTCCAATCGAGAAAAAAATATATTTCAAAGCTATATTTGTTAATTCAACATCTATAAATCATCATAGCTCTGAAATCTTTGCTGCTCCATAATTTCCAAATCATTTAGGTAATCAAAATCAAATAGTATCCGTTGTTCAACGACTCATAGAGCTATTTTAGGAAAAAATATCGGTCAATCCACTAGTTTACTAAGTTAAAGCTGAAGTATATGCTTCATTCAAAGTGAGTGAATAATGAGATTGATATTTAGTGTATTTTTCCCTACAAAAGCTCATAATAATCTGCAAAATATACTCCAAACAAACTAATTTATCCAAAAATGTTTTAGAAATAATCCTAACAACATTTATTCTTAGTAAATATCGTATGATTCACTTGTTGCTGCAGGCGTCAACCTGAAGATAAACATCGGTTTGAAATGTAGTGAATAATATACCAGAGATATTCTTTCTTTCGGTTGGCAGAAGTGAATAGATGATAAGTCTTATCGTTCAACATAGTGCTAAAAAAATATATAAAACACGCGCAAAACTCACCAAAGTATTCGCAAAGTGTTAAAAAAACTAAAATCAGTGACTTAGAGAACTAAACTAAGTAAGAAATAACTAGTTAAAAAGGCGAACTAAGCCCAGAAGTGTCAGTTGGTGACTTAAAACACGTGTAGTGCTAAGTCTGCAAGTGCGCGCCGCGCTCATTACTTTGCGCAGTACTCAACGTTACGCACAAGACTCAGTCGAGCCAGTGTTCCCAACTACATCAAAAATTAAAAACGTCGAACAATATGCAAGAAAAAAGCGATGGAATGAACACCTGCACAAATGTGACAAATTCTAATATAACACAAACACCCATAACAACCACAATGGTTTTCAACTCAATTTTTCCAAGATCACCAATACAGTTAACAAGTGGAGCATACAACATCACGACACACACTACTACAAATGTAACAACTACTGCTACGTCATCACATAATACACTCCTAACAACATGTCAAACAAAACCAATAACTACTCCACTAGACTCTACACCACCTTATGCATTGAACAATACAGTTGATTATGGAAATCCTTATGTATCATCAATACATATGACTACTCCAGACGTAGACATGCATCACAATAAACAATCAGAAAATGGCGAACTTCAAAACTGGCAAAGAGTACATACAAGGCGCCCAGGAAAAAGAAATAGAGAAGTAGAAATCAGTCCACCTCACATAATTACAAAAAAGCCATATAATAAGAAACCAACTACTGTAACATCCATATCAACAAACAATAGATTCGATGTATTAGAAAATGACAGAAACGAAACCCAAATTAAAACAACCCCTAAACCTCCACCCGTATTTGTACAAGATGTCGCTGACTATAACCTAATGCTGCTTAGTTTAAAAACTGCCCTTAAAGAAGATGAATTTATTTGCAGAACATACGGTAACCAAGGCGTCAAAATAAATACAAATACACCCACAGCATATAGAACGCTAATACATCTACTCAATAATAATAAAATCGCATATCATACCTACCAACTTAAACAAGACAGGGCATATAGAGTGGTTATTAAAAACTTGCATCCGTCAGTAACTATAGAAGATATAAAAGAGTCTTTAGAAGACCTCAACTTCTCCATTAGAAACATTTCTAACATAAAAAGTTGGAAAACAAAAGAGGCGTTACCAATGTTCTTTGTGGACCTAGAACCAGGAGACAATAACAAAAAAATATATGAAGTCAAACACTTATTAGGAACAAAAATATCTGTAGAACCCCCAAGAATGAAAAGAGAAATACCGCAATGTATACGATGCCAGAACTATGGGCACACCAAAAGTTATTGCACCAATCCCTATTACTGTGTGAAATGTGCAGGGAACCATCCAACTATCTCATGCACTAAAAATAAAAAAGAACCAGCTCTATGTATACTCTGTTCTGGTTCGCACCCCGCTAGCTACAAGAGTTGTATGGTATATAAAGAACTACAAAAAGCAAGGGATAAAACAAATCCAATAAATACACGAAATATCCCAAATTATACACCCCGGAAAGTAACTGGAAATCTGAGCTACTCTCAAGCAACAAAAAATATAACCAACAATTCAACTAATGACACAAATCGAACAGAAAAACCGGAGATAGAATTGCTATTAACACAATTATTGAACAAATTCGAAACCATGTTTACTCAAATGATGCAACAAAATACAACAATAATAAATCTACTGACCACGTTTATTAATAAACAAAGATAACATCTACAATTAGAATGGCATTATGGAATGCGAATGGACTGGTGCAGCATCGCCAGGAACTTGAAATATTTTTAAATCAACAAAAAATTGACATAATGCTCCTATCAGAAACACACCTCACAGAAAAACATTTCTTCAAAATCCCGAGATACAAACTCTATAATACAAATCACCCTGATGAAACGGCGCATGGAGGCACCGCCATACTAATTAACGAAAAACTCAAACATCACGAGCTAGAGAAATATAACAAAGAATACTTGCAAGCAACAACAATAAAAATCAAAGAAGCAAACGGTACTCTTGTGATCTCTGCAGTATATTGTCCTCCGAAGCATGCTCTACAACAAAAACATTTTGAAGAATACTTTGATAAACTTGGAAATAGGTTCATATCTGGTGGAGATTTCAATTCAAAGCACACTTTCTGGGGTTCTAGAATAATTAATCCAAAAGGAAGTCAATTATATAGAGCAGTTACTGCCAAAAGCTATAACTGTGTCAGTACAGGCAGACCAACCTACTGGCCCTCCGATCAAAACAAAATACCTGATCTGTTAGACTTCTATATTACAAAAGGAATCTCTCAAAATTACGTTGCAGTAGAATCCTGTCTTGATTTATCATCGGACCATTCGCCTGTTATTATGACTATAAGTTCCGATATAATAATGAAACAAAGCAATCCAACATTATATAACAATCAGACAAGCTGGGAAATGTTTAAAAGTAATCTGAACAATCATATAAATCTGCATGTACCCCTAGCAACTCCAGATAATATTGATAAAGCAGTCGAGCATCTTACAGCCGCAATTCAGAAGGCCGCTTGGACCTCCACCCCAATTAGAAATAGTCATTCAGAAACTATAACAAATTACCCAAAAGTACTTAGAGACAAAATCGCAGAAAAAAGAAATCTGAGACATAAATGGCATTATTCGAGGCACCCAGACGATAAAAATAAGCTGAACCGTTTATCCAAGGAAATCAGTAAACTGGCACGAGAAATAAAAAATAAAACATTTCAAGATAATCTGAAAAATCTGTCTGTAAGACCAGAAGAAAATTACTCCCTGTGGAAAACAGCCAAAAAATTCAGAAGACCAGTCCAACCTATACCTCCGATCAAGAAGGAGGATGGCTCATGGGCCAGGGACGACTTGGAAAAAGCGGAAATGTTCGCAAAACATCTTACAGAAACATTCCAGCCAAATCCTTCAAGGCTGACAGTCGGGGAGCAAGAATCATTAGAAGAGGAAATTAATAACATCATTAACTCTCCATTACAGCTATCACTTCCAATCAAGGATGTAACTCCTGATGAGATAAAACGGGAAATAAATAACCTTAAAAATAACAAAGCTCCAGGTTATGACTTGATAACGGGAAAAATCTTAAAGGAGCTACCAAAAAAAGCCATACTCTATCTAACATATATCTACAACGCTATGCTAAGACATTCCTACTTCCCACCGGCGTGGAAGCTTGCACAAATTATTCTTATACACAAGACTGGAAAACCAAGAACAGATGTAACATCATACAGGCCTATATCTTTATTGCCCCTCATGTCCAAAGTATTTGAAAAATTATTATTAAAAAGAGTAAAGATTCCGGTAGAAGATGGAAATATAATACCTGCTCATCAGTTCGGATTCAGGGAGCAACACTCTACGATACAACAAGTGCACCGAGTGGTAAATGAAATAGAAGAAAGTCTGCAACGTAAAAAAATATGTACTGCAGCTTTCATAGATATTAGTCAAGCATTTGACAAGGTATGGCACACAGGGTTGCTCTATAAAATTAAATGCAAGTTACCTCATCAATATTTTCCGATCCTAAAATCATATTTAGAAGAAAGATTTTTCCAAGTTCGATACGAAGATAATACTTCTAAATTGTATCCAATACAGGCAGGCGTACCTCAAGGTAGTGTCTTAGGACCCTTGCTCTACCAAATGTACACAGCGGATCTACCCTGTCAAGAGGACGTCACAACAGCAACATATGCAGATGATACTGCAATATTAGCATCGCACGAAGACCCATTAGAAGCGACAAATCGTCTCCAAAAATCTGTGGACGAAATCCAAAACTGGGCCAACAAATGGAGAATTAAAATAAACAAAAATAAGTCCACCCACATTGTATTCACGAAAAGAAGGGTTACGTGTCCACAACTGAAAATAAACAACGAGTCTTTGGAGACAAAGGAAGAGGTCGTATACTTAGGGATGCACCTAGAAAAAGGGCTCACTTATCGAACACATATTAAGAAGAAAAGGCAGCATCTAGATCTCAAACTCAGACAAATGTATTGGTTACTAGGTCATAAATCCCAACTATCAATTGAAAATAAATTGCACCTATACAAAGCGGCACTTGTGCCGATATGGACCTATGGGATTCAACTATGGGGCTGTGCGAAGAAATCTAACATAAATATTATACAAAGATTCCAAAACAAAACTTTGCGCATGATCACAAATGTGCCATGGTACATCAATAATCAAACAATCCATAAAGACTTCAAAATTAAATATGTACGTGAACAAATTCAGAAGTGTGCTATCTCTTATGAAAATAAGCTAAACTCTCACCCTAATGAACTAGCAGTGAACTTACTGAATAATGAAAGTGACATCAGAAGACTAAATAGGAATAAGCCATTGGACTTAAAAAATACTCAAACATAAATATTACTAATGTATTATATCTCTAAAATATTCTGAGGTTACCTCGATGGGGGTAGACCTCTCACATGTCCTATATAAACTATCTAATTTGCTAGTTGGCTCATAGAGGCCAGTTGTAAATATATGTTATGCAAATAAAAAAAAAATAAAAATTCTTTCTTTCAACTTTATTTCCCATCAGTCAATCATCTCTTCCATTACATAACAAATATTTTTTACATTCTAGAATTGAATTAACGCAATTGTTACTTAGTTTATGCCTGGTTTTATAAAAGGCAGGGTAATTTACTTCTAGAGTAAATAAAATTTACTCTATTAGTTGACAGCCGATTATTTGACAGCAATAATTCTGATATCATAAAGAAACTCAAACTGATTAGAATTTGTTAGTTGAAATAGATTGTTATTAGAAGAAGATTCACTTGGTCTTTCATAAAACCGGCCTTAAAATGCAGTATTGAATGCAGCGTATCAAACACTCTTTAAATTATTGTATGAGATGACATTCAGAACAATATCTTATATTTATTTTTCTTCCATTGCCTTCAACAGTGCTGCTTCTTCTACTAAAAGATTGTGTTTGATAAAAAGTATTCCTCTGTGTTACTGTAATGTATTTAAACTGATTTTATTGTTCAATCTTTTTATCCATAACCTAGGAAGAAAATTACGCAATTGTTATTTGGTTCGCAAGAATAGAATTCTTTGTTTACCTTCTTACAGATCCACTGTCGCTATCACAGACTCATATTTCTCTCTGAATTTCGGCTACTCAAGTCTAACAGCCGTTACCTTAAACTAAAACGATGAGATGGTGATAATGACAGATGACCGGTTACTTAAAATCACATCACAGCCACAGCTGATTCACAAACTGAAGGTTGATGTCATAGGAGGCAAGCACTCACGTGATACTGTGACGTACTTGGTTGATAAATTCAATGTATTAAAATTATCTTGTAAGATAATAATAATTCTGAATTTCCATTATGTACATAATTTTAATTCAATCAAAAAATTTAATGAATCAAAATTATCCTGCAAGATGATGAGAATTACTTATTCGCATTATGTACATAATTTTAATTCATTCATAAAAATTCAATGCATCAAAATTATATTGCAAGATGATAATAATTCTGAATTTCCATAATGTACATAATTTCAATTCAATCATAAAAATTGTATGAATTAAAATTATTTTGCAAGATATGAAAATGTATAGTTTAAATTTAACTGGAATAAATAGTTGCTATTAAATAGGAGAACTGCGTGCCATAATTGAAGTTATGTACATTATAGAAATTAAGGATTGTGACAAATGTTTTATCAACAAAGTGATACCGTCAGCATCTTTGGGTGGTCCCGCGGCTATGATGGTTTGATAGAGCGGTGCGGTACGGTGTTATTGTTTTGATCAGTGACGTGTGGAAAAAAAGTCAGTTGTGTGAGAGTGCTCTTCCCCGTCACCATCGCGAGTGCTTGATATTTCATTGTTTGTTAATTTGCATTTATCCAATTTTTTTTTAGTTATTTAGTGTATTCTTTTCATTATTATTTGTAGTTTTGTTATTGTTATTCATTTAATTAATGTAATAAATGAAAGTTTGTTACATAAATGGCGCCCAACTAATAGCCGAATTCACAAAAATAATCATTAATAATTATTGCATAGTTCGTTTTTTTGTTTAGTCAAGTGTTTTGCTGGAAAGTTTCGCGACATCGTTGTGTCCGTGTTCCGCGCAAATAATACAAAATGCCTCCAAAACTAAAGCCTAGAGAAAGTACCGAAAGTGATACTTCTTTACAAGCAATAACAATGACAAATGAACAACTACAAATGCTTATTTCACAATTAACTAAAAGTTCGCTGACACAAGTGAGTGACAATGAACATTCTCAAAGCTCAGTGACGTCACAACATACAGGAAATTTTTCGAAGTGTATTTCGCGATTCAACGGCAACAAAATTTCTGATGTTGACGCTTTTTTAGATGCAATCTTGACGTACAAAGATTGTACAAACATTAGCGACGCTAATGCACTACGTGGTATTTCCATGCTTTTAGAAGAAACTGCAGCTACATGGTGGAGAGGAGTAGAAGACAGTATCCAAACTTGGGATAGTGCAGTGACCGCGTTACGCGACGCGTTCTCTCGAAAATTACCGCCACATTTGGTGTACCGCGAAATATTTGCCCGCGAGCAAAGTGACGGTGAATCGTGTGAACTGTACGTCTGCAATTTTCGCGCTCTTATCGCTCAATTGCCGTATCAATTGCCGGAACGGGCTCAAATTGACATTGTTTATGGACTTTTGAATCGGAAGTTGCGTAAGAGACTACCGAGAAATGATGTCACTACATTTCAAAAATTATTGGAACGTGCAAAAGACATTGAAAACTCTGAACGTGAAACATCATTAGTAAGTGATAGTGATAAAATCAAAACAGACAAATATGTGAATATCGCAAAGAAGACACGACCGCGTTGCACTTTTTGCAAAGTTTTTGGTCACGTAGAATCTGACTGCAGGAAGAAGAAAAAGGAATGCAATCCTACTTCTATTCAAACGACATCGACTGCTACAGCTGTATCTACGACAATGGCTAAGCCAGCTCTGGTTTGCTATGGTTGCAACACACCAGGTGTAATTAAGTCGCAATGTCCAAATTGAAGAAGCGCTGCAAAATCTTCAACACAAAATGTTGCTTCAGCCGACTTTTATGGAATAGAAACTATACAACATACCGAAGAAATCGGAAGACCATTATTGGATATCAACATTTTTGAAATGCAATGTGTTGCATTTGCCGACACAGGCGCATCGCGCAGCGTTATGGGTCGTAACCTGTACGACAAACTGAAAGACAGAATTTCTTTCGAAGAAGAGACGTTATCTCTCAATCTAGCTGATGGACATTGTACAACACGAAAAGTTCTAATAGCAACAATACCTATTAGCATAATAGATCGCAAAGTGTACACGAAAATGGTTGTTTTGCCAGATTCTGGAGATAATTGCACACTCTTAGGAGTTGATTTCATCTCAGAAGCAGGAATAGTGTTGGATATTCCTAACCAAACTTGGTATTTCAGGGATATTCCTCATATTCAGCATAAATACGTCAAAAATGAACGCTTTGGTTATCAAACGAACAAAATTTATGCAGCTTCAGTGACACTACGTTCTACAGAAGGTATCAATCTCGACAACGCTCAACGCTTACAATTCAATAATCTACTTCAGAGCCATGAAAACATTTTCAAGACGCGAACAGAAGCAACAGAAATTGCTGAGCATTGCATCGAGATACCAGAGAACCAAGTGCCTATCGCAGTACCTCCTTACCGGATGGCCGCACCAAAAAAAGAAATATTGAGAATAGAAATTGACAAGATGATAAATGATGACATCATTGAAGAATGTGAGAGCCCATGGGCTTCTCCAGTCGTTCTTGTTTCCAAAAAAGATTGCAGTCCAAGAATATGTATAGATTACCAGAAACTAAACTCTGTCACCGTACCTGATACATACCCATTGCCAAGAATCGATGATCTTCTTCATGACGCAAAATGCACCAAGTACATGTCTACGCTCGACCTGAAAAGCGGATACTGGCAGGTTAGTGTTCGGTTTTCTGATCGCGATAAAACGGCGTTTATTACCCCGTTCGGAACATTCAGATTCAAGCGAATGCCTTTCGGACTTCGAAACGCGCCCGCAACCTTCCAAAGGTTAATGGACCGATTCCGTGCCGGTTTAAGTGATGTGAAAATGTGCGCATATCTTGACGATTTAATAATCTTGTCCGATAGTTTTGAAAATCACTTGAAAGACCTTGATGCAGTTTCCAAAAGACTTGAACTTTATAAATTAAGTGCGAATCGCGATAAATGCAAGTTCGTTCGCCCAAATGTGTCTTATTTAGGGCACATACTTACAGAAGAAGGAACCAGTATGGATCCAGAAAAGGTATCTGCAATTCAAAATAGACCTCCGCCGAAATCCATCAAAGAAATTCAGTCATTTGTACAAATGTGTTCATGGTATCGTCGCTTTATTTCCAACTTTTCAGAAGTTGCTCGACCTTTAACCAATCTACTGAAGAAACATGCTGTTTTCCAGTGGGGCGAAGCACAACAAATTGCATATGATCAACTGAAGAAACAGTTAATAACTGCACCAATCTTGCGACAAGCAGATTCATCTCTTCCATTCAAAGTAAGAACCGATGCGAGCGACTACGCTATCGGCGCAGTTCTCCTGCAAGGTGAAGCAGTTGACGAAAAACCTATCGAATATATTAGTCGATTGCTAACACAGCCTGAACGTAATTATTCAACAACAGAAAGAGAAGCTCTAGCTGTTGTCTGGGGTTTGCAAAAATTTCGTGGCTACTTAGAGTGTTCCGAAGTCAAAGTTTTGACTGACCATCAGCCGCTTCGATGGATTTTAAATCTGAAGTCACCAACAGGACGTTTAGCACGATGGGGATTGCAGCTCCAATCTTACAATCTGAATGTTGACTACTGCCCAGGTAAATCAAATGTGGTAGCTGATGCATTGTCGAGACCTCCGAACGAATCACAGAATTCTACAACGATGGATGTCAACATAGTAACTGTTGACCTTCCCCGAGAAAATTCTGAAACCATACGAAAAGATCAACTGGCAGATCCTGATATAGCGAAAATAATTAACGACTTCGAAGCTCAAGAAATCAATAACAATTTCGTCAGATGGACAGATCGAGGTTACGTTATGCTCAATGGTGTTTTGTATCATTATCATGATGACGCTGAATCAGATGAAGCACAGTTGATTGTACCAATTTAAAATAGGAAGAAGATTCTTGAAGATCACCATAATTCACCTATGGCTGGACATAATGGTATGGAAAGGACTTATCGTCGAATTTCCCAGAGCTACTTCTGGCCAGGTATGAGAAGAACCATATCAGAACATACACAAAATTGTATTGACTGTAAACGTTACAAATCTTCCAATATGAAGCCAGCAGGGTTACTACAAACTCCAGCTTACGCTCAACGATTTGAGACGCTATCAATAGATCTGTTTGGGCCATTGCCTGAAACTGCTAAGGGTAATCGATGGATTCTAATAGTAGAAGACGTCTGCTCTAGATGGGTGGAACTTTTTGCATTACCTCAAGCAACTGCATTTGCTTGCGTGAGTATCCTGATAGAAGAAATATTTCTGAGGTACGGATTTCCAAGAAGAATTATATCAGATAATGGAGTACAATTCATAAGTGCAATCATGCAACAAGCATGCCATGTGTTAGGCATCAAACAGAGTCTGACTTCTATCTATCATCCCGAATCCAATCCAACAGAACGGAAAAATCGTGATTTAAAACCGATGCTTGCCATTTTCGTAGGTCGAGAACATACAGTTTGGGACGAGAAACTTTCGGCAATCCGATTTTCCATGAACACCGGCTGGTGTCAGAGCACTGGTCATACAGCCGCCTATTTAACATTTGGCAGAGAATTACGAACGTTAGATGAAATGCAGAATGATTTACGACAAGTCATCACAGCGGACAATTTCGTCCCTCAAATAACGCCACATCTTCGAAAACTCGTCGATACCTTGAACGACGCAAAGGAATGTTTTCAAAAGGAGCAAGATAGGCAAAAATCATATTATGACAAACATCATCGGCCTGCCCCAAATTATTCACCTGGCGATAAAGTCATGATCACAACGCATGTCCTAAGTGATGCAGCGAAAGGCGTCACTTCAAAATTTGTGCCAAAACGAGATGGTCCATACATAATATTGCGCAGCATTTCACCAACATCGTATGAGATTTCGGAAATATCGAATCCCGACGAGCCTGTTGGACGTGTAAACACAAGTGACATTGCACCATATACATGTGCCGAAGTAACTGACCCAGTGAACCCGAAGAGGAAACGTGGCAGACCAAGGAAAATCCAGAGTTCACATCCGAGGTCGTAGATGCGAACTCTAGGGGGAGTGTGTGACAAATGTTTTATCAACAAAGTGATACCGTCAGCATCTTTGGGTGGTCCCGCGGCTATGATGGTTTGATAGAGCGGTGCGGTACGGTGTTATTGTTTTGATCAGTGACGTGTGGAAAAAAAGTCAGTTGTGTGAGAGTGCTCTTGTTTGTTAATTTGCGTTTATCCAATTTTTTTTAGTTATTTAGTGTATTCTTTTCATTATCATTTGTAGTTTTGTTATTGTTATTCATTTAATTAATGTAATAAATAAAAGTTTGTTACAGGATTACCATTACCTTGCAAAATAGTTCCAATCAATTGAATCTCCATGATTGAATTGGAATTATGTACATAATTTTGATTCAATTTATATTAGATCATAAAAATTCGATGGATTAATATCATCTTGCATGATAATAATAATTCTGAATTTCCATTATTCACATAATTTTAATTCAATCGAGAAAACTCGATGCATTAAAGTTATCCTGCGAGATGATGAGAATTTTGAATTCCCATTATGTACATAATTTTAATTCAATCATAGAAAATCAATGTATCAAAATTATCTTGCCTCATAATAATAATTCTGAATATTTATCATGTACATAATTTCAATTCAATCATAAAAATTCAATGAATTAGGATTATCCTGTAAGATACTAAGAATTCTTAATTTCTATAACGTACATAATTTTAACTCAATTATGAAAATTCAATGCAATAAAATTATTTTGCAAGATGATAATATTTCTGAATTTTTATCATGTACATAATTTCAATTCAGTCATAAAAATTCAACGATTCCATATAATTTTGCTAGACAGTCTCTATGCTGAATTATCATTGTGTACATAATTCCAATTCAAACATGAAAATTCAATGCATTAAAATTATCTTGCAAGATAATAATAATTCTGAATTTCCGCTATGTACATAATTTTAATTCATTCAAAAAAATTCAATGGATTAAAATTATCCTGCAAGATAATAAGAATTCCTAATTTTCATTATGTACATAATTTTAATTCAATCTTAGAAATTCAATGCATTAAAATTATCTTGCAAGATAATAGGAATTCCTAATTCCATACATGAACATAATTTCAATTCATTCATAAAAATTCAATGCATTGAAATTATCTTGCAAGATAATAATAATTCCAAATTTTTATTATGTACATAATTCTAATCCAATCAGAAAAATTCTACGTATCAAAATTATCTTGCAAGATGATAACTATTCTGAATCTTCATCATGTACATAATTTTTATTCAATCATAAGAATTCAATTAATTAAATTATCTCCAAGAGTAAATTTGAGTGGGATAAATTGTTGCTATTGAATAGCAAAACGGCGTGCCATAATGTACATAGAGCTCTCATTGAGATTAAACGCCAAAACTGATGTTTCCAACCAAGCATGTCACAACCTCACGTGAGTGCCCGCCTCCTATATATATCATGTGACATCAAAGTTTAAGTTGATGAATCACAGGTTGCGATTTAAAATATCTGATTATCTGTCCTTGCGGCTATTGTAACCATCAATTCGTTTAAGGTCATGGCTGTCAGCCGAAGTCAAAGAGTAATATGAAACGGGCTCAAGGAAGCGACAACAGTTCTCCAAGAAGGTAAATAAAGAATTTTATTAATGCAAACCAAATAACAACTGTGCTATTTCCTTTCTAGGTTATGGATAAAAAGATTTAACAATAAAGTCAGTTTGAATACATTACAGTAACACAGAGGAATACCTTTTATCAAACACAAGAAGAAGCATCACTGTAAAAGGCAATGGAAGAAAGATAAATACAAAATACTGTTCTGAATGTCATCTCTTACAATAATTTGAGGGCTGTTTGATACGGTGCATTCGATGCTGCATTTTATGGTCGGTTTTATACAAGACCAGGTGAATTCATTCCTAAGATAAATCTTTTTTATCTAACAAGTTCTAATCTGTTTGAGTTTCCCTATGCTATCAGAATTATGGCTGTCATCTAATAGAGTAAATTTTATTTACTCTTAAAGTGAATTCCTCTGCCGTTTATAAAATCGGGTATAAACTTAATAATAATTGCGCTAATTCAATTCTAGAATTTTGAAATTATTTGTTATGTAATGAAGAAGATAATTGACATGAGAAATTGAGTTGAAAGATAGAATTCCTACCGGTATATTGTTCACTACATTCTAAAGCGATTTTTTTTATTTTCAGGTTACGGCTTCCAGCAGCGAGTGGATTACACGATATTTATTAAAAATAGATTTTGAGATTTTCCAAAAACCTTTTGGACATACTAGTTTGTTTTAAGTATATTTTACAGTAGATTATCACGAACTCTTGTATGAAAAGAATGTACCAAATATCATTTTCGTTATCAATCCAGTTCAAGTACTCTTCATCAGTCGTTGAAAAGCGGATACTAGATGGTTTTATTACGGCTGTGAAAAATATTTCAGTGATTTCGTGCAAAAATATTATATTCAAGTGTTCAGCAATTAAAAATATGAAAGCATTGCTGATGGGTATTATTAATAATGAATTTCATTCTACCTATCGGATAGTTGAAATTTTTCTGACTTAACCCAACTAATCCTTGCCCCAAGATGTTTATTTCTGTAAAAATCAAATTTCGGAGGAAATTTCAGTAATTATACAAAACATTTCTCATATACCTATTTATTTATTAAATATTATTGGATAATATTGTTCTCATATGTTTAAAAAATTATAAATAGAACCAGACTCATCGGAAAATCATTATGTATTTCTCCATATATTGTGCAATAAGAACTATAATACTGAACTAATATTGTTTCACGTTTATTATTATGTTTATATTATTTTGAAATTATAATCATGATTTGTAGCCCTGAAATGCTGGCGAAACTAGGTTTTAAGAGCTCTTAGGATGTATGAAGTTGTCAAGCAACAGCTATTCAAACAATTTTAAATCGTAAATAATGTCAATGTCAAACAACTTCATTGAATAACATAATTACATTTTTCAAACGCCGCCATTCGCAACACCTTCTCGTTTTCCTTCGTTTGTACGTCTTTGGTCTTCTGTGGAACTAATTCCCCTTATTGTGCAGCCTCAAATTCATCTAAAATTTCTTCTATTTTGATTTGACAAGAAATTAAATGTATGTACCATGGACATAATCAAGATTATAGCACACGGGAAATTCAAAGCTCTCCGCTTCGCATCAAGCTTTAAACATTCCACCGTGCTACAATCTTTTGATTATGCCCTTTATACATGAATAACTATTATAACGTATTTTATGTTTACGAAAATGTATATAATTGACACATGTCATAATGGAACAAGGGCTGCCAGAATACTATTATGATCTTTTATTGTATAATAAACAAATATTGTTTCATAAGTAGTAATGTTTTACCATGAAAGTTCACCAGAATAGCTACAAATAGGATTGGATTGCATAATGTTCAGATTTTTATTACTATGCCTAAAAATAAGGTCTTTTTTTTTCACTGAAAACTTTTTTTTACTGTACACCGGCATATTAGCAAAATAAATATGGCAGATATTCATGGTCAATAATAGTCACGTCTAGTTTGGATCCCCATCTATAGACTAAAAGCAAAACTTAAATCTGTCTGTCAAGTTTCAAATGAATCACAGTTCGAGTTTGACCAAGGCCATTGTTATATTGTTTTCTATTTTTGAGCAGCTATAACTATAAACGCCAAATAGAGTGACATCTAGAATAAAATCGTGAAACAAACTCAAATTCATATAAAAAATATGAAACAGTAGTTCTACAAACTGCCGTTTTCCGGTAGCCAAAAATGCTATTCCGTGTGTGATATTTTTGGCTACGTAGCCAAAAGTACTCGAGGTAGCCAAATACGATGATCCGCATATTATAAGTAGCCAAACGTTTTATCAGGCGCATATATATATATATATATATATATATATATATATATATATATATATATATATATATATATATATATATATATATATATATATATATATATATATATATATATATATATATATATATATATATATATATATATATATATATATATATATCTATGTCTGATTTACTCATTTGTAACGTAAATAGAGCAAAAATGTTTGAATTGAATAATTCGTACAACGCTATTTTTGAAGACTTCTTCAAGAAGAGAATCATTTGAAAAAAGCATTATTCAGGTACTTATCTTCTGTAGTCCATTTAGGCTATGTTTGTTGTGTACAACCTGTGTACAATAATGAACTCATGATTCCAACAATCACACTCTAGTCTCTAGTGCATACATCAGAATTGCCTATACTACGTATTAAAACATTAGCTCATAAAATGAATCAACATTAGAGCCTAGACTATTGGATGTCAAAAACTACAGATCAAAGTTTCAGAACCACTGAGATTTGCTACTCTCCCCAATGCATTTAATATGTCAGAGTCATCAAGAAAATATTTCATATCCAATTTTGTATACCAATTGAATAGGAACATCCACACTAAATAAGAAATTAGTGTTCTTTGATATTGTAATAAAATGATATGTATTATACAGAACATTTACGTACAGTTTATTTCAGTTGTATGTTATAATTTTCATTTTTCAAAAAATAAATGATGACAATCGATATTTTCATCATCGTTCTCACCCAAGCTCAGTGTGTTTCATCAGCTCTAGTAAAATTACTCTCTATATAACCTCAAATACGAGGTTATCGAAAATATTCATACTCTAATAGATGTTCATTGAGTGATGTATGATTTATATCTTTCCACAAGTACAAAATATTGAATGATAGCTCCATTATCGTAATATTATAATCAGTTGATTATTGCTTGTTTCATGTTGACTCAAGCTAAATGTTTGATTGGCTGGGTTTATCAAGTCTTCAACTCAAATTTATTCAACTGAAAGAGATGTGAGAAAAGCATAAACCAAACTATTACTGAACAATCTGGAAAATCTAAATAAATACTCGTGTATTGTTGAATATTTACCACATGTACCAGCTAAACTATACTTGACATGTTTCAAACTTCATTCAATCTTCAGTACTTATTTCATCCACAACAGAGAAACATCAATAATCAGAATATCTCTTGATTATAAGAATCGATTTCTTCATAACAATTATATGTTGAAATCATTCTATAACTCATCCAACAACTAATTCATGTTGCGATCAGGCATATTCTGCGTTAAAAATGCATGAATATCGTGACATATTACTTTATTTCAAAAAATGTTTGAGCATAGCCTAAAAAATATTACGTAAAATTGTCATTATGTTAATATAATTCAATTAAACTACTTACTTTCTATTCATTAGATGTGTACATTGTTGAAACTGGAATTGGAATTTTGCGTAAAAGCGAGTACGCATGTACATAATAAGTTGGCAATACTGAATTTATTGAAATGTCAGAAAAAATTGTAATTTTAATATTTAAGCATAATATTAGCTCAAAATGTATCACAAGTGATTTGCTCATGTTTGTTATAAATGTATTAATACATGAATTTGTGAAAATTTTTCTCATCCTGCAATATTCAATAAAATAATATTGAAACCTAAACGTCAAAGCTGACAGATATCATCGATGTTCGACAATTATTTGTACATGGCTACTATTTTCACGTGGAAGCGAGTACGCATGTACATTCTTCGCTTGGGAAATAAGTTGGCAATACTGAATTTATCGAAATGTCAAAAAAATAACAATTTTAATATTTAAGCATAATATTAGCTCAAAATGTATCACAAGTGATTTGCTCATGTTTGTAATAGATGTATTAATACATAAATTTGTGGAAATCCTTCTCATTTTGCAATATTCAATGAAATAATATTGGAACCTAAACGTCAAAGCTGACAGACGTCATCGATGTTCAACAATTATTTGTACATGCCTACTAGGATGAATTTTTGACGGTTTTTGATTTTTTACACGAAACCTATGAGACTGAAAAAATTGAGTCCCCCAAAAGGCACTGCTCGTCAAGAGTATATAAAATTTATAAAAAAAAAGATCATGTTTATCAGAGATCTCGTGGCTAACTGGAAGTGTACCTTATGCCTTATAGTATATAAGACTAGCGCTTGGCCTTCTACGCAGGGCTAAGCCCTAGGCTTCGCAGCTCGATATGTGAACAGCCTCCGGCAAAAATTCTGTCTCTATAAGATAAATTTCAAGTATATTTTCAGCCTACAAAATCCTCCTGCTCCATATTATATTTGTGCATTTTTCCCTTTTCGTGATTTCACTGTTTTTTATTGATAATACTCAATTTTATTTCATGTATTCATCAATCGGATAAATTGATTCCAACTCTTCTATGAATTACAAAGTCTAAATTCAGAACTTCACAGCGAAATAACATGTCTGTGCCATGTTTTGCATATTCTGTCATTGCTTAACTGTTTTCGAATACAAATTAGAGTATAAGTTATAACAACTCATGTAATCCTTCTGTTTTATTGTGACGACATACTTACATCCTTACAATTCGCTTCGCTCGTCAATTTGTATGTAATCACAATCTTTCTGTCTTCTTTGCAACTCTTAATATTATTTTGAATAGTTATGGTTGATAATGCTGACTGAAATGATGCATGTACATCTAATATAGAAAAAGATGGTTACTCCAGGTGAAACAGAGAATATCGAGTGGAAAAGTAAAATAAGAATTTCAGTTGAAATTTTGTGTTTTCATCACTTACACCCATTATCCTAAATATTTCTCTCAGGAAAATCATTCAGTTGGTTTCTTCCATGAATTAGCGTATCTGAATTCTGAGCTAAATTGCGAGATTGATAGACCGCCTATTGAGCAGGACTATTTTCTCCGTAGTAATATTTTCTCCTTAATCACTGTTCTGAGTCTGAATCACTCAGCTCCAATTGTGCATTCAGAGAAACATGCATGTTCCACGTTCCTCCAGTAATAATTTTAGAGCTCAAGCACTTTGATATACTTTTGCCTTCCAAAGACATGTTTTTTATCCATTTAGTCACTACTCTGGCATTCAAAAGCCCATATATCATTCAAAAGGACTATTTTCTCCGTAGTAACATTCTTCCCTCAAAGAAACTATGCTTCAATAATCTTTTTCAAATTCATCAAACGTTGATAAAATTACTCGAATTGATTCCATTTTTGGAAGAAATGATGGAAAATTCACAAAGAAAATCAGACTATGCCAACAATGAAACAGTTTTTCAGATATAACGTGGCTTTCGTAAGAGCTTCTAAGCATGCGGAATAAGTATTATTCTTTTGTGACTGTAGAAAAATATTTCATTGGTTCTTTCACCTCATCAAACAAAGTAGTCTTCTCAGTTTCTCCCAAAGTTATACAATCTGGAGAAATATTCTCTAATAATATTGACTTCTCAATTCATCATTTTCCAATTTATGATATAACAAATGAATGTGAGATATGTTTACGGAATGAATCATATTGAGTGTAAGCACACCATTTCTTCCAAAACAACGCTGCTAGGGCTTTTACTTCATCAAATACAAAAACTTTTAGTATCTTTTCTCAACCAATGTCTTCTTGATTAGAACTAAAGATTATTATAAATCTGAATTGACATTCATTCTTACATAATCACCCTGAATAATACACGTATTGTCCGATATGCCAGATAAAAACAGTCCAAGAGCTCTTATGGGACTACGATTCAATCTACCATGCTGGCAAAAATACAGACACGATTTACTCCCAGTAAATATACATAATTTGGACCACACTCTCTAAAAATTGGATCAAGTCATAAGAGCAATAGTATACATATACCATTCGAACAAATCCAATTTGAATCTTCCGTCTGCATACATTTGATAAAAATATTGGATGCACGACTAACAGTTGATGCTAGCCAAGTACGATTCTGTGCTGATGTAAAATTGGTTCGCATTTCTGCCTATCAGAGATCTCTAATCGGAGTCCTATAAGAGCCTTGAGCAGGTCTCAACTAAAATAGACTTTATTTTGATGAGAACAACATTATTCTAATGGTCATTTTGACTAAGAACTGTCCGAAGATTGTTATGAGACTACGATTTAAGCGTTCTGATTGACTTATATTTGAACTTATTTCACAATAGCACAATAATAGCAATTAGTTTTTCAGTTGCTCATTATTTATCATGAAAAGATTGGTTCAAAGATTGAAATTTGTATCCATTCAGGTAATATGTGAGTATACTTCTTGCTTTCATGTCTTGGACTCAATCACATCAAAGTTGTTGTGAACTCTGAATTTATTTTGAGTGAGTCATGTTCGCGGATCAGTCATTTAGAAGACTTCAATCCTAATGCCGTGGCAGCACTTGGACTACTCTTGAAACACATGAACTATAGGCGAAAGTGCTATTGATAACTTCTAACAATCATTTATTGGACTTGATACATTCTCTGCAACGTACTATTTCATACATTGTAACCTATTATACAAAATGATACGGTCTTTTAGAATCTATTATGGTCTCATTTTCGATTTGAAACAGTTTTTCTGCCATGGCATTCTGGTATCTGTGAATATATAAAATTTTCTTCTCCTAAAGACGATGTTTTTGCAATTTTCGGCCTTTTTATCCAAGCTGGAATGAAATATTTCTTGAAGAATGTCAATCCAATGTTTTTGAATTCAATTCATCAAAAAGTGACAACAAATACTTTTCTTGACAACGTTAATGATCATGGAATCCTGCAGCAGCTGCTTCTCTTACCGCAAGTTCATAATTTCTGCTTCAGGATCTCTACCGCGGGTGAACAATTCCTCAAGAACCACGTTAATAAAACATAAGTCATCCTTAACACAATAATCATTGTATAAGCTATAAAATCTCCCATAGAAAAAAATGCAGATGGGAAATAACTTACGCTCTAATACATCAACAAAATTAGCTTCCGATAATCTCACTTCTAGACTACGTATACCTCTGCAGCAGTCGATTTGCAATGGACGACTGACGCATCCGCACAAACAGTTCAGAAGCATAGGCCTTGAAAATGACTGAATCTCTGAGTCTTATAACCAGTACCCTGATCTCAAATTCCGATTCACAATGATTGTAATTCAATATTTTGATGTATATCTAGTCTACATCTATTGGAATGGAGATGAACTTTTATTCTGGCTTCATTCAGTCAATCAACAATAGATTATTGTTCAGTCAAAAAACGTATTTTAAATCCAATATCTTATCATATTTGTTGTGTGTGGATACGAAGATATATGTTTATGTACAAATTGAGGCAAATAATTTTTGAAAAGCCATAATAGTCCAGTCAAAATAGACGTTCACCCTTGCATAAATTCCCAAGAAGCTAAAAACTGACATGAACGTTAGGGATACCATTATGATAAAGTTGTGGTAAGTCTCCATTGATCCCATGTGTGCAAAAAGTTTTATGCGAGGTCAAAGTTCGTAGTAATGGGTTTTTCGGATTTTGCAACGAAATTGTCAGTTTTATGATAGGAATAGCTTTGAAAAAATTATAGACCTTCCAATTCTCTACAAAAAGGGTGCTCACACTTTTTTCTCAAGGTCTACCATTTCTGAGAGAATACCATTCTAAAGCTATATTCTCCATGACATGCACACGTTTCCACGCCACCTAAGAGGTAGTATACTTGGCGCGTATTTTTCGTCGTGGCTTTTCCAGTAGTCCTATTCCTCGGTCTTCATATTGAAGTTCAATATAATATTAAATCTTGTTATTCAACTGCTTCTTGTGATTCTTCATCTTCCTGAGTTGACATGAATTGCTCCAACGACGATACATCAGTTGTTTCGTCGTTGATGTAAGGATCATCTTCTGTTAGAGACTCAGTAATTGAACACGACTGGTCTTCACAACTGGTGCATGCTGGTGAACAAAGTAAGCCTATCTTTTTGAAGTTGCATTTCGAATTTCATTCCATTTTGCAATTGATAAAAATAGTATCAGAGAGCTTTTCTGGTCCAGGTGGAAGTAGAGTGTGGATTGGTCGCAATACATCATCAATTAGCTCATATCCCCATTCTTCTGGGTTTAGCTGATTTCCAAGCCAACCATGAACTCGATGAAAATGTTGATGAGCAGAAGCCGAGGTTAGAGGAAGACAACCCAAAAGAACACCGTGTTTATTGCGTGTATGTTTTGCGAAAGATACGTAGCGTAATTTATCTTTGCGAATAATTTAAAGTAAGTAACAGACGGGCACATGTACATAGGCAGCGTAATCATGCATATTATTGGAAATATAACTTTAGAATGGCTTTTTCTCAGAAATGGCAAATCTTGGTGAAAAAGTGTAAGTACTATTTTTGTAGAAAATTGGAAGATCTATTATTTCTGTCCAAGCTATTTCTATCATAAAACTGACAATTTCGTTAAAAATTTGAAAACCCCATTTCTATGAGCTTTGACCTCGAATTAATTTTTTTGCACACATGGGATCGATGAGGACTTCTCACAACTTCATCATAATGGTATCCCTAACGTTCATGCCAATTTTCAGCTTCTTGGGAATCTATGCAAGCGTATCCGTATTTTTAGGGCCAACTTGACCGGACTATAAATAGTCGGATAGAATTAGCATATCTTAGAGAAAAGTAATTTCTAATATCCATTTGTTAGTTCATAACATGACAGATAACATATCCCATTTGTCATTTTTGTAATTTTTTCGAAAATTCATAACTTGTATTTTATTTGTTATTTAGACTTTAAATTCTGACAGAATGTGGGTAAAGAATGATTCTAGCACATGCATCAAATTTTCAGAACATCAACTGTGAACTTCTGAAAATATGTTGAAAAAACTAAAAGAAGGCTCTTCCGGAGAACGGCCATTGAGAAGTTGTTAGATAACGTACTCTAATTTCACAAAAAGCTTTAATTTTTTCAAAAAATACTCTACAATGTACCCGAATGGCGTTCTTTTTGAGCAAGTGAGAGTATGACGCCATCTAGTTACTTTGTAGAATAACTCTTGACAAGGGAAATGCAATCTGTGAAATTGATCTTTGTTGGCTAACTATTGTTTATGGCCGTTTTTCGGCAGGGCCTTTTTTTAATTTCTTCAACATTTATGGAAAGGTTCAAGTCAATCTTCAGAAAAATTTGATGCGTATATCAGAAGCTACTCTACCCACATTCTGTCAAAATTTTGAGTCCCAATAACAGATACAATACAAGTTATAAAATTCCGAAAAAATGGCAAAATAATTGCGATTCTTGCAATCAACCTAAAAGCAGCTTGACTAATCAAGATTCAAGATCACTCATTCGATCCGTCTTTCTATTGCGTACGTTTTTCAGCAGAACACTATTTTCCGTCAGATGCGTGGTTTTTTAGTAAAACGCAAAAACCGTTTTTGGCAGTTTTTGACCATTTTTTTTGACAGCCTTTCTGACATTGTAGCCGCGTACTGATGAGATATGTTATTTGTCACGTTATGAACTAACAAACACAGAAAAATAGATTTCAAATTATCAATTTTCTTGATTTTAGCATATATTTGCGCTAATTCTGCCCGACTTAAATCCCATCATCATTAACCAGAATGACAAACCTATATATGAATTGATGAGCTAAATCTGATTCTGAGATCTAGCTCGTATATGTATATTACTATCTAAAAGTTATAAAAATTTGATTCTAAAATCTGCCACTACGGGCAGTGATGCGCGTCCTAACCTCTAGTTTCTGATTTTATGGTCTTTGCAGTATATTTGTCTATGTCCGTATCAGAAACTGATCTATTAATTTGTCACGTAGAGAGAGCACTCTTCAAATGTTCAAATGGAATAAAACGTACAATATTATTATTAAAAATTCCTACAAGAAGAGTATCCTTGAGAAAAAATATTTGTCCGAGTCCATATTTCTCTGTTTGTTTTGTACAACAATTAACTCTTGATTCAAACAATCACACTCTAGTACCTGATGTTTTCCTCGAAATGGGGTATTCCACTACTATCAAAATTTGAGAAATTTTCATGAAAATATGAAAATATGGCATGAATATTAGGTATAAGTGATGAAAATTATATTGAATATTACTCCGTTTCAATGAGAAGACAATTTAATACTTATATGACGTCATGATCACGTCTAGAAGTCTATTGTGGTCCTCAAACAGTGAACTTCATGGGTTTACAAACGAACAAGATTTGTTCATATTCATAAAAAAATATTGTTGCGTTGCAATTTGATGTACTCATAAATTATTGGGAACGTATCGAAATAGTTGAAATATGTATCATCTCTATTTTTCGAATGCTGTTTAGAAACATTTTGAGAGGCCTCCAAGTTTCACAGGCATGCGCATTGAGTAAATCAAGCTTCAAACTACTGGTATTGTTTGGTCAAAAGAAACGTGATTTTAATAAGTGAATTTGATAACTGTATAATTTATTTAGCTCGTGTTCTTACTGACAATTATGAAAATAATTTAGATGATGTTGAATAAGCTATCGCCACCTATTTTACTTCACGTCAATATTCTCAAAATGTTTGATGATGAATAAGACCTACCGTTTGAGTGACACAATAGACTTTTGGACGCCACGGAAGATTTTTAAAATTGAAAAGAAATATTTCTCAAGTACTACGAGATTTTTTTGAATCGCTTTTCCACTAATAATTTTATTTATTCATGTCCTATCAGATAAGAGAATGACAAAAAAACAGTGGAATACGCCATTGTCTACTACGCCCTACTAAAACATAAGCTCATGAAAAAAATTAAAATTAGAGCCCAGAATATCGAATGACAGAAACTTTTGATCCAGATTTTAGAACTACTGGGATTGCTGCCCTATTATGGCAGTAAAAGATGACAGTTAACAATAAACTCCAAATGAATATCTGCAGTTCATGTATATTGATCAAATTTTCAGGATCGAAAGCAGGCTTATCGGAGAACTATCTTATATCCAGTTTCATACACTAAGTGAAAAAATACATCCCTAGTGAATCATCCACTACATAACCTAAAATACGAAGTTGATGAAAATACTCAAACTCCAATTGAAATTAGTCACTTGCCGTATATTAGATGTTATATATTTGAGTACTTGTGGATTAGTATACAGAATAATGTAGGTATAGTTCATTGAGTGATGTATGATTTATAATTTATGACAAAGTAAATATGATGATTGATGACTCTATTGTAATCAGATGTCATAACTTGATATGACTCAGTTTTATGATACAGACTAATGATTCTCACAAATTTTGATTATTGTAAACTCTTATTTGTTCATTCGATGGAATTTTCAAAGTGTTAGCTTCATTGATAGCAAAAGGATATTATAGTCAGCTCTTGATTGCTTGTTCTATTGTTGTATTTGGACAGAATGTTCGACTGGCTGGGTTCATCAAGATCATAATTCAAATTTATTTAACTAAAAGAAGTGTGAGATTAGTATAAACCAAACTATCAATGAACAATATTGAAAATCAGAATAGATACTCGTATATAGTTGGATTTGTATCACATGTATCTACCAAACTGTAATTGACATGTTTCAAATTCCACTCAATCTTCAATACTTATTCCATCCACAACATAGAAACATCGTAAATTGAAATATCGTATCCAGAAAATAGTTTAATTAAATGATGGATCTTTGAATGACAGATAATCAGTATCAGTAATTTAAATTCACGTCACTTGAGCAAGAGTTTTGAGTCTCATTGATTATTCTTTAGTTCCTACGAACAGTTAGGTTTCTGCCAACAATATCATTACAAATCAATTACTGAGAATACCACTTCTTCAATCTCTTGAATTTATTGTATGCACGTTTCCTATAATATTTGTGAATGTGAAATAAATTGTCCAGTGTATTAATAACTACATGCTCATATTTCACTATTCTTTAAGATTTGATCCAAGAATTCATCCAATTCTACGGTACGAAATGCAAATTTATTTTAAAAATTATGGAAACATACCCATGAATAACCTTATTCTGTTCCATCTCTGATTATTCACTATATTCATCAAGTGAAAATTTTATTTATTCGAAATGATTCTCAAAATTCATGTATACGCTTTCAACAATATCTTAAAATGTCAAAAAGTTGAAATATCATTTCAACAATTGAATATTAACATCAAGTCGCAATGATCAGAGCAGGACCAGTCACATTGGAACGATATAAAGTGCTACGGACCCCGCAGCTTGTGATATCCACGCACAAACGCCTGATAGAATGTAAAAAAAAATGTCTCAATCGAGTTGGGACCATAAAAGTATTTTTCCGAATGAAGGTAGGGCCTCTAGATAGAATTTGCTACAGAACGCAGGCTGACTTAGTCTGGCGCTGTCGCAGAAGCCACGTTTACATTGGAGCGAAACAGCTAATAAATGTTGGAGATATAAATTATTTAAAACAACTTTTCAGTAAATAAAATGCATCAGATGACATTTGCTCATGACTATTATGTACTTAAGTATCATTCAAATTCATGTAGGCTTAGTAGATTGTATAAAATCTACAGGAATATTTTACAGTTTGAAATGTCAAAGTGACGTTTTCGAGATACAGTAAAAAGCATGGATCACAGTAGAGCGACAAAATTTATAAAAGTTAAACTTATAAATTATTTAAAATACCTTCTTAACAATTGAATTGTATCACAGGACATTTGCTCATGCATATTGAACAATAAACCAATGTTAAAATTGACGTAAAAATAACAGAAATAATAAAATTTATAAAAATGTTTTCGAAATTGAAATGTCAAAATGACGTGTGATTTTGTATACCCCTGTTGAACAGATGACAAAAAGATATTGGCTCGTTGATCAACGAAAATTTTGGCCGTTTTCAATTTTTCCTGGAAATACTATAAGTACCAAAAATATGAGACCCCCGGAGGGCACTCGTCCTTATAAATATCTATCGAATGGGAAAAATTTCATAAAAATTCATCAATAAATACGAACTGTAGAAGAGCGCAAAAAAGTGATTACCCTATAGTCGGAGAATTAAGCCTTTTAGTATATAGTAAAGTAACTAGCGTTTCGACCTGCTTCGCAGGTCTAAGCGCTAGGCTTCGCAGCTCCATATGTGAACCGCCTCCGGCAAAAATAGTTTCTTGATAAGATTAGTTCCGATTATAATTTTAGCCTACAGAATCCTTCTGCTCCATATTATATTTCTGCATTCTCTCTTATTCGTGATTTCACTGTTTTTTATAGACAAATCCCGATGTTGTTTTATGTATTTATCTGGAGAGAAATTATTGATTTTAACTCCTTCACAAACTACAGAAACACTGGGCGTCGCAGCTCCTTATATATACCGCCTCTCTGACAAGAATTCTTCTTTTACAAAATCAATCTCGCATGTGAATTGAGCTCACATATTTCCTCTGATTCATATTATATTTCTACACTTTTCTCTGCCCGTGATTGAATTGATTGATAGTTTCCAATGATATCTAGGTAAAATTCCTTGAGAAAATCATTGATTTAATTCCCTCCAAGGATTAGCGACGAGATGGCGGGATTGTTCCTCTAGTAGAACCATCTTTCAAACCGGGCCTAAGACTATTATCATGAGTAGATATATAATCATCAAATACAATATATTACATCTTGAGGAAATAATAATGGCTGAATACTCCAATAAGAGTCAACCTCTTACCAACGGTAGTGAGATGCTAGTGCCAAGACCTGTATATAAACCGTGATGCGTGAGTTCACATGCTCTATTTCTGCATGGAAAACTGCAAAAGTTTCACAAATTGCCAATACCACTAAGAATATACTTTACTCCAAGTATTAAGTTTGCAATAATTTAAGAGTTAGCGGACATAATTTCTTACTTATATATTCATGTTGTTCTTTCTTATTTGCAACGTTTTCCGTCTAACGCATCGTCAACGTTACCATCGACAAACCTTGGCATGTCACGTCCCAATATAAGTATATTAAATTTTATTTTTGCATTGATAATAATTATATCCCTACTTTAAAAAAAATTCCAGCTTTATAATCAATAAGATAAAACCGCCAATGATTTTAGGAAATGCTCCAAGTGAATGTTGTGCCAATTTATTTGGGGATCAATCTAAGTTATTTTATATCTTTTGATAAATACCACCGTTGATAAAATAAAGGCAAAAGACTGAAACATTCCATCAATGACCTTCCAGTATTACAGATTGAAAGTACCTTATTTATAAATATGAACTTATTTTTTGGATAAAAAACTTGAATATGAAATTTCAGTCAAAGATTTCTGGGCGTTCTCAAGTACTCGTGTTTTGAGACATTGACAAACAACGACTGACTTTTTTTTGAATTATGTTTTTGGGCTCAGTAATGTCTGAAAAGTGAAGATTCATTGATTGCGACAACTGTCCTTATACTTTCTTGTAAATGCGTCTCAGTGGTTGTTTTTAATTTCAATTTTGAATAGAGTTGCATACCAATAGCGGCAAAATTGATGATTGAAAACTTAGATCTGTAACTTCAAATTCCAAAAATTCGGGAAAGCTATGCAGAGCAAGTATTAAATATGTTACATTCAATAATATCCGAGTATGTTACCTATTGTATTCATAATCAAATTTCAAATATACGTTTGCTCCAGTCACTGAAAATTTGCAAGATGAGAGACATAAACCGAAGAACACAAGCTCCACTTTTTCAGAGCCCCTTGAAAACACACGTTTCTGCAACAGATCTATCTTCCTAGATGATTACAAATTATTGAGTAACCAAATGAATTTTTGAGAACAAAATAAATTTTATAAAGATCAATCAGGCACATCTTTGGCAGAATTGATGTTGTATCTGATTGCGTTCAAAAAATTTTATGTGATTGTTGACATCTTCCACTTCAAGTTGCTAGAACTAAGAGATTGAAATTATTGTAAATTGACGATGATGGACTCAAATTCCATGCTATACTTTGTTTTCAATAATTGGTTATTTCATCTTGATAACAATAATATTATATCCCTTGATAACAGAAATAAATTTCTTTATTACATGAATGGATTCTCTTATAACAATTATATGGTAATTTCATCTTGAAGTTCAATCAATAACTACATGATTCTACGATCTCTTGTTTGATAAGAGTTTTATAGTGTGAAATATGCATGTTCCCTATTTTGTATTCAAAATGCAATAATATTGTCGCATATTACTCTTATCCTAGAAATTTCTGAGCATAACCTGAAGAAGATCACAGAAATCTGTCATTTCATTAATATTCTATCAAACTACCTACATTCTCTTCTATGAGATGTGTACATTGTTGTGAATTGAAATTGGAAATGTGCGCAAAAGCGTACCCATAAATAGTATAATCAAATGATAGATCGTCGGATGATGGATCGTCGGATGATGGATGAATCAGCAGGATTAGTATATTAAATTCATATCTCTTGAGCCAACGTTTCGAATCTCATCAATTCTTCATCATTGTCTACAAACAATCAAATTTCCTGCAACAATATCATTACAGAACTATAATTTCACTGACTTACGCAGTAATTAGATACCAAGTATACTGACTGAACCTCTTCACAACCTGCAGCGCTAATAATGAATTTATTATGAGCATGTTCTCTACAATATTTGTAAATGTGGTATAAATTGTCTAGTGCATTCATAAATACTTAGTCATGTTCAATTTTCTTTTAAAACTGTTCTTGAGGATTTATTCAATTCTACGGTACAAAATACAAATTTAGTTGAGTAATTAAACAGAATACGATTTCTTTGAGTGAAGTTTCATAATTTACATTTCTCAACAAATGAATGATGCTAATTGATATCTCCATTGTTGTTTTTAACCAATCTTTTCTTTATCCAGACTGAGAGTTTTCACAAATTAGAAATAGCATATATTCTCTCCTAATTACTCTGAATAATACACTTTTCATTCGACATGCCAGTTAAAAACGGTCCAAGAGCTTTTATGGGACCAATATCTTAGCCTCCAGGTTGACCGGGATACCGAGTCGATTCACTCTCAATAAATATACATGACTTGAAACACTGTTTCTAAAGATTATATCAAGTTATAAGAGCAACAAATATATGCATCAACTACCTGAACAGATCTAATTTGAATCTTCTGACTGCATGAACTCAGTTATGACGTTATTGATGTCTGATGCACGACTAACAGTAGATGGAACTGTCTGATAGCAAAGTACAATTTTATGCTATTATAAAACTGGTTCAGAAGACTTAAATCGCAGTAGCACATTTTTAACTGAAATAGATCATAATTTTAATAAAATAACAATAATTCTATAATCCATTTCGGTTAAGAACGGTCCAAAGATTCCTGTGG
Organism: Dromius quadrimaculatus; assembly: GCA_963989225.1. Taxonomy (NCBI): domain Eukaryota; kingdom Metazoa; phylum Arthropoda; class Insecta; order Coleoptera; family Carabidae; genus Dromius; species Dromius quadrimaculatus. Next base: position 33,871,829 of record OZ022327.1, read on the forward strand.
GACTATGATTCTAGCCTTCTGATTGACCATGATGCGAACCAGTATCACATGAGTACATAAATAACACTTAGCTATGTGTCAGTTACATCATTTATCAGTTGCTCATCAATTTTTATGAACAGATTATTTTGAAGACTCAAATTTGCTTCCAATCGGTTAATATGTGACTATATTTGTTGCTCTTAGTTCATGACTTCATTTCTAGCAAACTTGTTGTGAAACCTATATTCACTGTGAGGGGATCATATTCGCATTTCAGTCTATTGAAAGACTTAAATCGTAATGCCGTAAGAGCCCTTGGACCATTCATGACATAAATGAACCATAGACAAAAATACATTTGATCACTTCTAACCATTATTCATTGAAATTGATACTCTTCCTGCAATATACTTTTTCATACATTGTTATCTATTATACAGATTGATACAATATTTCAGAATCTGCTGTCTTATTATAGATTCCAAATATTTTCATGTCACGACATTCAAATTTTTCGTGAACATATGAAATTTCATTCTCTCACATCGCTAAAACAATAAGTATTGTTAAAGCTGTAAAATATCTGATAGAGAAAAATACGAATACAAATTACGGCTCACTTTTGTGCTAGGAACCTAGTGACGTGCGCATGCGCGTACCTTGTACATGTATTGCTATAGTCAGAGGCTTTCAAACAAAGAGCATTCCACCTAAATACGTACAAGTGTGTGGCTCGCTGATAATAATGAATTTTTTTCAATACTAGTTGGCTCATAAAGCTTGGTTTCGCTTTTATTCTAGCTGCTTTTTTTTTTGGACTGAAAAAACACTAATTTACTGTTATCCAATTCTACTTGATCTTAAAAAGCTCGGTTTAGGTTAATTTTTGTATTTTTTGAACTAAAAAACACTGATTTCCAATACAAATTGGCCTGGAAAGCTCGTTTTAGGTTATATTAAAGTTGCTTTTTCTTGAATGTAAAATACTAGTCCCCACCGTTCTAGTGCCACTGGAAAATTTCTTTGAATCTCTGTGACGCCATCTCTTTCTACTTTTATAACTACCACTAGGTTCCTATTGTAAAAATCTACCGAAATTACTCATGGTCTAATGGAAGACTCTATTCGCATACGAAAGTTTAATAGAATAACATCACTTCCAGATTTCAAATTAGTTGGCAGCAACAGAATAATAATTGACAACTGACGCATGCGCACTGACGGTTTAGAAGTGTATGCGTACGTTCCGTTTGTATCTCAAAATTTGAGAAAGAATGAATAATGACAAATGATACTTTTATCATCGTTTTCACCCAAGCTTTTCGTGTTTTATCAGCTCAATGGAGCTTTTAGGAGAAATATAGAAATACTACAAATACGAAATTGATAGAACTATGTATACTATAATATGAATTTGTGTTATCATATTGTAACATGATCCATTTGATGATTCATAGATTATTGCGCAAAATATTTAGGTACAGTTAGTTCCTTAAGAAATATTTGATTTATATTTTTAAACAAATAAAAAATTCAGATTGATGGCCCTATTGTCGTAATCTAATGTCATTACTCTATTTGATCCATTGTTAGGTTATGGACTGATGGTTCTCACCAATTTTGATCAATGTAAACTCCTATTCGTTGATTCAATTAAATTTTCAATGTATTGGTTTCATTGATTGAAAGGGATTTTATAATCTGCTGATGATTGCATGTTTCATTGTTGTACCTCAACAAAATGTACGATTGGATTGGTTGGTCCTTGCAATATATGTGTTAATTCATACATTTAAAACGTGGGAAGGGCACCTCACTGATATTTGAAAGGAATATTATGTACAAAATTATCATTAAGAACTCCTCCAAGTTGAGTATCTTTTGGTACATATCTTTTGTAATCCATGTAGGCTACGTTTGTTGTGTATAACCTGTGTACAACAATGAACTCTAGAATCCAGCAATGCCATTTAAGTCTCTAGTGCATACATCAGATTTATCTACTACGCATTGAATCATTAGCTCATGAATAAACATCAGAGCATAGGCTATTAGATGTCAGAAACTCCAGATCGAAACCTTAGAACTACTGGGATTTGTTACTCTTTTCAATGAACTTGATATAGCCAAGGATCTTCCAACGGTATATAGCAGTATGATATAATTGTCTTTATATCAAACTTTGAATGAATATTTGCAGTATATGTACATCGATCAAATTTTTGGGATCGAAAGCAGAATCATCAAGTAATTATCTCTTATCATTTTCCATTTCATTTACCCAGTGAATAGGAACATCCATAATAAATATCAAATTGGTCACTCTTTTATAGTATACAGAATATATACGTTCAATCTATCCGAGTATTATTCCATTATTTGAATCGTCCACACCCAAGCTTATCGTGTTTCATCAGCTGAATGCAGTTTTCAGGAGAAATATTTTCCACATAACCTCAAATGAAAAGTTGATGAGAGTATTTATTTTTTTATTGCAGAATATTTATCACATGTACCAAACTATAGAGATATTTCAAGTGGCATTTATTCTTCAGTACTTATTTTACAGGGAATCAATATTGTAAGTCAGGATATTAATCGTATCTAGAAAATAGTATATTCAAATGATGGATCGTCAGAAAATGGATGAATCAGTATTAGTGAATTAAATTCATATCACTCAAGCAGACGTTTCAAATCTTATCAATTCTTCTCCAGTACCAACTAATAATTAAATTCTCTTCAATAATATCACCACAAAACTATAATTTCGTGATTAGATAGGTACCAAGTAGACTGACTGAACTTCTCTTCAACCTGCAGCGCTAATTATGAATTTATTGTATGCATGTTTCTAAAATATTCTTAAATATAAGATAAATTGTCTAGTGTATCAATGAATACATGCTTATGGTCCATTCATCTCAAATACTTTTCTTGATGATTTATTCGACTCTACGGTATAAAATACGAAGTTAGTTGGATAATTATGAATACATACCAATGAATAACCTTATTCCGTTGATGATCCTAAAGGGATATATTCGATTTGAGAAATATCTGAAAAATTTTGTCGCAAAAGCCAGAATACTTTTCATAAATAAGGCTGGGCAACAACGATCATTACCACTATTACCAGTTCAATAAAAAGAAAGAGTAATTGATGGTGTGTTCATACAATAACGACGATGATTGAAATGTTATGCTCGTCCTCATGGTGGTAATAAAGCAGAACTTTTTGATACGCTAGGATGACAATTATTTTATATTAGGTTCAAATTATTCAATACAATATTAATTCTAAATACAGAGGGTAATAATCAAAACATTCAGTAAAAGATCACATTTAACACATTCTGGACATAATTTCAGATACTTTTGCTTCGTTGATTTGATAAGTTTTCGACGAAATTCAAGACAAGGCTTTGGGAAGCTAATTGAATTATATCAATTGTCCAAGAATCACTTACTACGTATATCGCTGTGACATATTCCATAACAACAGCGCTATTCTGCCCCTTTGTGAACTGATAACAATATATATTTTCATTAAAAAGCTTGTATCATGATTTTACTGTAAATATATATCAAAATTGTAATAAATATGAAATTCCTAAAATCTCCCATTGGAAACATAATATCAACGGCTTATCTAAGTATTAAATGCCCAAGAAACATGGCGGATGTCCAGGCATGCGCACAAAAAAATTCCAATTATGAAAAGAGCTATTGTAGGCATCTCATATAAAAGTAAGTTTCTTGATTGAAAGAATTGATTTCCTGATAACAAATGGAATCGTAATCATCGAGTATTCTACTATAACAACTTATAGTAAATCCTCAAGCATAACCTGAAAAATATTACATAAATTACACTCTAATTACAAAAAAAAGTTTCTTGATTACAAGAATCGATTTTCTCATAACAATTACATGTTGAAATCATCTTGGAACCTATGCGATCGCTTGTTTGAAAGAATTTATATTGTACAAAATATGCCTGTTTTCTATTTTGTGTTGAAAAAGCATTAGTATTGTGACATTATACTTTATTCCAAAAAATGTTTGAGTATAGCCTGAAAAATATTACATAAGATTGTCATTTTGTTTATAATATTCAATTAAACTTCATACTTTCTATTTATCAGATGTGTACATTGTTGTGAACTGGCATTGACATTTTGCGTGAAAGCGAGTACGCATGTGCAGTTTCTGCTCATGAAATAAGTTGGCAATACTGACGTCCTATTGAATGTCAAAAAATTTATTTCTAATAAAATAAGCTTGATGAAAGCTTCAAATACATTACAAATTATCCATTTGAATATATTATTTATCTAACAATACATAATATGTATATTAAATAGTGAATTTTGTGATATCTAGAGAAATATTTCGAATACCTGTATGTCAAACTTGACAGAAGCGACCCGATGTTCATTAATTTTTTGTCAGGGATAACTTGAGAATATTCTGACGGTCGGTGAACTGTCATTTTTGACAATTGTAATCGATGGTTTTGGCCTTCTCCTGTGATTACTATATATGTGATGGTATTCAAATATATAAAAGGCACTAGTCCTCATTAAGATGCATTGAATAGAGAAGGAATGAACAAAATTGAATAGACCGTTAAAGCTGTAGGAACGAATAAAAAATTTTTTGGGAACATACAACTGACAGTTGTAATTGCAAAAATTTAAGCAAATTAGTATATATGACTAGCGTTTCGACCTGCTTAGCAGGTCTAAGCGCTAGGCTTCGCAACTCCATATGTGAACAGCCTCCGGCAAAAATAATTTCTTAATAAGATTAGTCCCAATCATAGTTTCAGCGTACAGAATTCTCCTGCTCCATATTATATTTCTGCATTTTTCCCTATTGGTGATTTCACTCTTTTCTATAGACAATTCCCAATGTTATTTCATGTATTTATCTAGAGAGAAATTAATGATTTCAACTTCTTCACGAATTACAGAGACTCTAGGCGTCGCAGCTCCAAATATGTACCGCCTCTCTGACAAGAATTCTTCCTTGACAAGATCAATCTCGGATGTGAATTGAGCTCACGTAATTCCCCTGATTCATATTATTTTACTACACTTTTCTCTGCCTGTGATTACATTGATTGACCGTTTCCAATCATATTTAGGTATAAATCCTTAAGAAAATCATCGATTACATTCACTTCAAGGATTAGCGACGAGATGGCGAGATTGTTTCTCTAGTAGAACTATCTTTTCAAAAGAACCACTCTTGCCGCACAATTTCCAATATTATACATAGGTCTTGATACTTACCAGTAAGGGAATCCATCATTAAAGCAGCTTATTAGTTATTCAAACTACTACAGACGGCGTTACGATCGACAAAATAAGTGTGCGAGGAGAACAGAAAGTGTGCATCAGAAAGAGGAGAAACAGCGACTCGAAAAATTCAAGTCTGGATTGAATATTTAATTCTACATCCTGGAATTTATTGATATATAGCACTAAATATCAATAATATTCAAAATATTGCCATCAAATAGCAATAGAATTCCTAATATTTCATAATAATTACATTTAATTCCTTTGTATTCACAAAAATGGATATTTGAACTTGTGACAGATGAATGTTTCCCTCAATCTCCCTTAAACTATTATCATAAGTAGATTTATAATCATCAACTACAATATATTACAGCTTCTCACATCTTGAGGAACTAATAATAACTAAATACTTCAATAAGAGTGGTGAGAGAGCCAATGGTAGTGAGATGCTAGTGTCAAGTCCTATATATAAGACCATGGTGCGTGAATTAACATGCTCTATTCTTGCATCGAAAACTGCACAAGTTTTTCATATTGCTAATACCCCTGTAAAAATACTTTAATTATGCCCGGTTCTATAAAGGGCAGAGTATTCTACTTCCAGAGTAAATAAAATTTACTCTGTCAGATGACAGTCGATTATTTGACAGCAATAATTTTGTTGTCATAAAGAAGCTCAAACTGATTACAATTTGTTGAATAAAATAAATTCACTTCAGGAGTGAATTTACTTGGGTCTTTTATGAAACCGGCCATTAATGTATTGAATTTGCAACAATGTAAGAGTTGGCGGACATCATTTATTTCTTGTACATTCATGTTGTTTCTTCTAATTCGCAACATGTTCTGTCGAACTCATCGTCAACGCTACCATCGTCAAACCTTGGCTTGCGACGTCCAAATATGAGTATAAATAACTCTTATTTCACATTGATAATAATTATTTCCCTACTTTAAAAGAATTTATTGAATTTTATAATAAATGAAATAAAACCGCAAATTATTTTGGGAAATGTTCCAGGTGAATGTTGTGCCAATTCATGAAGGAATCAATCTGAGTTATTTTTCATTACCCATGCAGAATGCGTACTACTTTGCGCACGTAAATGGCGCTTTGGCTTTTGAGTGCGCCAGGTATAATTTATGTGCGACAAGTAAACTTGTCGCACGCAAACCATTTATCGCTCGGAAAGATAAGTGCAAAATAGTACTAATCCTACATTCGTAAGAAAAAATAGTATCTCCAACTCGTGCAGTGTTGTCAATAGCCCACTTTGCTCTCGTGGGCAATCAAAAACTTATCGCACTTGTTGCACAATATACTACTATAATCTTGGATAAGTACTACCGTTTATGAAATAAACGCAAAGAACTCCAAAGTTTCATCAAAGAAGTTTTGGTACCACCGATTGAATATATCTTATTCATGAAAACGAACCTATTTTTTTGATGAAAAACTTGAATGTGAAATTTTAGTCGAAAATTTCTAGCCGTTCTCAAGTTATCGTGCTTTTATGAATAAACAAACACAACGACTGACTTTCCTTTAAATTATGTTTTTTTGGGTTCAGTAGGGTCTAAAACGTAGAGATTCATTGAAAGCGTTAACTGTCCTCATACTTTTTTGTGAATGCATCTCAGTGATTGATTTTGATTTCAATTTTGAATGAAGTTGCATACCAATAGCGGAAAAAAAAATTGAGTAATAACAATAATACACATTTCTTCTCCATTGTCTTCTACACCTGATTTATAAGCCATTCAATAAGTTCATTTTCCTATCAATTTCGACCCTTGTAACAAAATCAGGATATACGATGTGACACAATGATCGAGTTCAATAAGAAACTTTTCTTCCAGGTCTGAACAAAGAATAAGGGCGTTTTTTATTTTCAATGTGATTTTGAGAATTCAAACCTTTCTCGGGATGCTTATTTTCAAAGAAGCAAAAACGCTTTGAACCTCACTTTCATATATTTGTGCGAAATTTTATTACAAAAAGCGAATTGGCTCCAAATACATCTCCAAGGATATTTTTAATCCGAAGCGAATTTGTCCAAATCAATTGAAAATTAAGACTCAACTTAGGAGCCTGAATATACTAATTCAGAAAAACTGGTAGATATAATTAACGTCTCAGTTGTTATGCTGACTCCTATTTCACATCTGAAACAGCATTAAAAGATAAAGAATAAATTGCTTGAATAGAGAACCAATCGGTTTTTTTTTGACTAAAATAGAAATAAATCAGAAAACAGCCCTGAATTGTTGAATAAAATCATCTACGCTTTGTATTTTGGAATTTTTTCCCTTCAGTAATCATTGAATGATCACAGCTATCAGTTTGCAATCGATTGCAACAATATTTTGTTCATCCCTATAATGATTGAGTGGATGAGAATAAGATTTAGGGATTATTGTTGTTCGCTGCTAACAATAATTCATTATTGGCTGATCACAGCAATAGATGGGCTGATTGAAACAGTATTTTGTTGATAGCAATGATAGAGAAGGTAATCCTAATTATCAATTGTTGATAGTGACTAGTAGGTAGCATTTTTTGTTTAATATACTAATAACTTTTCCATCATAGTATGTGGTTGATGATACAATATCAATTGAATAGTCATTCTACCGATTGCAACAATCAACCATTGATCGCAATTGGAATTGAGTAAATGACAACAATAATTTTTACCAAGTTTTCATCGTTTATCTAATGAATCAGCAATAACTTTACAACTAAAATCAAAATTGAGTTGATCACAACAAATGATTGTTGCCCGTAATAATCTACAATCGATGATTTCTACTCAGGAATTATTGTTGATAATATGATCATAATACTCACTACAATAACAGTACCAGTTTGAAAGAAATTGATGTTGCAGTCTTGTTGATGAGAACAGCAAAATTATTCATTAAATCAATATGAGTTGTTTAAAGTGCCTATAGGATACCATAATTAGGGATTGATCAAAATAATGAAATCGATGAATATAGCAATGAATATGCTGACAGCTCGTCATCCGATTCTTTTATATTCAACAAAACATTCTTGTTCTTCACAATTACAATATATTTCAATAACAGATATTATAAACAAACAATAAAAGAACAATAATATCTGACTCTTGCAAAACATCTCTATCCACTCTATATTACGCATGCGCACCCAAGCGTCTACGTCACACCTTACAATGCTACCAACTGTTGGAACAGATGTCTGTGTTGATTGTTTGAAATCAGCTGATTACAACAGTAAATTCTAACTTACAGTAACCCGTATAATCTACCAACATTTTCCGCGAAAACTCTTTCTAGAATAACTACTTTCAATCTATTTGTATCATGTGTCTCCTACACTTTTTGAGAAATTTTCAATATTGTTGAATGATTGCAGTGGATATACAGAATAGGTATATACGTACAGTTTATCTGAGTATTATTTTATTATTTAAATCGTTTACACCCAAACTTATCGTGTTTCATCAGCGCAATGCAGGTTTTAGGAGGATTATCTTTTACATAACCTCAAATACAAAGTTAATCGTAATATTTATTTTTTCATCGCAGAATATTTACTACATGTACCAAACTATAGTAACTTGACATATTTCAAGTGGCATTTAATCTTCAAAACTTATTTTATAGGGAAACAATATTGTAAATTAGAGTATACATCGTATCTTTGAATCGTCGGAAGATGGATGAATCAGTATTAGTGAATTAAATTCATATCACTTGAGCAAAAATTTGAAATCTTATTAATTCTTCTTCAGTGCCTACAAATAATTGAATTTTCTTCAACAAGATCACTTTGAAATCGTATTCATCAAGCATTCTGCTATAGCAGCTTCCAATTAATCCTTGAGCATAACCTTAAAAATATTACATGGAGTTACACTTTAAGAATTTCTTGATTATAAGAATCGATTTCCTTATAACAATTACATGTTGAAATCATCTTGAAACTTATGCGATCGCTTGTTTGAGAGGATTTGTGTTGTACAAAATATGCCTGTCTTCTATTTTGTGCTGAAAATGCATGAGCATTGTGACATTATACTTTATTCCAAAAAATGTTTGAGCATAGCCTAAAAAATATAACATAGAATCGTCATTTTGTTAATATTATTCAGTTGAATTACTTACTTTTTATTTATGAGATGTGTACATTGTTGTGAACTGGCATTGACATTTTGCGTCAAAGCGAGTACGCATGTGCAGTTTCTGTTTAGGAAATAAGTTGGCAACACTGACATTCTATTGAATGTCAAAAAATTTATTTTAATTGAAATAAGCTTAATGAAAGCTTTAAATACATTACAAATTATTCATTTAAATGTTTTATCCATATAACAATACTTAATAACTTGATTCAATAGTAAATTTTGTAATATTTTGAATATTATTTCAATACCTATATGTCAAACTTGACAGAAGGGACCAGATGTTCATCAATTTTCTAGCATTGATAGCTTGATATTATTTCGAACTGTCACTTTTGACCATTCTAACGTATGGTTTTCGATTTTTCCTGTAAATACTATACATGTAATAATTTTCTAACATATAAAAGGCACTCCTCCTCGTGAATACGCAATTTATAAAAGAAAAATTACAGAAATCGACTGAACCATTTAAGCTGTAGCCTCGGGCAAAGTTGAATTAGTAATCCTCACACTTGGCCTTTTAGTATAGTTTAGATAATAAATATGAGTCCATCAACAAAAACATCCTATCTCGTGTTTTCAGAGCGCTATCTGCAGTTATATGAAGTTTGAAATAAGTCAAAATTACCACATTCTCAGCGGTTTCAAAGTATCGCAAATCACATAGATCTATCCAATACAACATAATACGCATGAATCCGTCCTCAAATGCACAGAATTTTGCATTTCCAGCGAGTTATCAGCGTTTTTTCTGAGTTTCGTTGAGAAATTTTTGATTCTGTAAATCTGCTCAGGAGCATGATTTTGCTTCAGAAATGCGTTATATGGCAGAATCTAGCACCAAATACATCATATTTTGTGTTTTTAGAGCGTTATTCGCAGTTTTACAAACTTTAAAAAAAGTCAAAATCACGCTTTTACGCGCAGATTCTCACAATCAAAAAGTTCATAATCCATCAACAAAAACATCATATCTTGTGTTTTCAGAGCGCTATCTGCAGTTATATGAAGTTTGAAGTAAGTCAAAATTACCACATTCTCAGCGGTTTCAAAGTATCGCAAATCACATAAATCTATCCAATACAACATAAAACGCATGAATCTGTCCTCAAATGCACAAAATCTTGCGTTTCCAGCGAGTAATCAGCGTTTTTTCTGAGTTTCGTTGAGAATACCACTTCTTCAATCTCTTGAATTTATTGTATGCACGTTTCCTATAATATTTGTGAATGTGAAATAAATTGTCCAGTGTATTAATAACTACATGCTCATATTTCACTATTCTTTAAGATTTGATCCAAGAATTCATCCAATTCTACGGTACGAAATGCAAATTTATTTTAAAAATTATGGAAACATACCCATGAATAACCTTATTCTGTTCCATCTCTGATTATTCACTATATTCATCAAGTGAAAATTTTATTTATTCGAAATGATTCTCAAAATTCATGTATACGCTTTCAACAATATCTTAAAATGTCAAAAAGTTGAAATATCATTTCAACAATTGAATATTAACATCAAGTCGCAATGATCAGAGCAGGACCAGTCACATTGGAACGATATAAAGTGCTACGGACCCCGCAGCTTGTGATATCCACGCACAAACGCCTGATAGAATGTAAAAAAAAATGTCTCAATCGAGTTGGGACCATAAAAGTATTTTTCCGAATGAAGGTAGGGCCTCTAGATAGAATTTGCTACAGAACGCAGGCTGACTTAGTCTGGCGCTGTCGCAGAAGCCACGTTCACATTGGAGCGAAACAGCTAATAAATGTTGGAGATATAAATTATTTAAAACAACTTTTCAGTAAATAAAATGCATCAGATGACATTTGCTCATGACTATTATGTACTTAAGTATCATTCAAATTCATGTAGGCTTAGTAGATTGTATAAAATCTACAGGAATATTTTACAGTTTGAAATGTCAAAGTGACGTTTTCGAGATACAGTAAAAAGCATGGATCACAGTAGAGCGACAAAATTTATAAAAGTTAAACTTATAAATTATTTAAAATACCTTCTTAACAATTGAATTGTATCACAGGACATTTGCTCATGCATATTGAACAATAAACCAATGTTAAAATTGACGTAAAAATAACAGAAATAATAAAATTTATGAAAATGTTTTCGAAATTGAAATGTCAAAATGACGTGTGATTTTGTATACCCCTGTTGAACAGATGACAAAAAGATATTGGCTCGTTGATCAACGAAAATTTTGGCCGTTTTCAATTTTTCCTGGAAATACTATAAGTACCAAAAATATGAGACCCCCGGAGGGCACTCGTCCTTATAAATATCTATCGAATGTGAAAAATTTCATAAAAATTCATCAAAAAATACGACCTGTAGAAGAGCGCAAAAAAGTGATTACCCTATAGTCGGAGAATTAAGCCTTTTAGTATATAGTAAAGTAACTAGCGTTTCGACCTGCTTCGCAGGTCTAAGCGCTAGGCTTCGCAGCTCCATATGTGAACCGCCTCCGGCAAAAATAGTTTCTTGATAAGATTAGTTCCGATTATAATTTTAGCCTACAGAATCCTTCTGCTCCATATTATATTTCTGCATTCTCTCTTATTCGTGATTTCACTGTTTTTTATAGACAAATCCCGATGTTGTTTTATGTATTTATCTGGAGAGAAATTATTGATTTTAACTCCTTCACAAACTACAGAAACACTGGGCGTCGCAGCTCCTTATATATACCGCCTCTCTGACAAGAATTCTTCTTCTACAAAATCAATCTCGCATGTGAATTGAGCTCACATATTTCCTCTGATTCATATTATATTTCTACACTTTTCTCTGCCCGTGATTGAATTGATTGATAGTTTCCAATGATATCTAGGTAAAATTCCTTGAGAAAATCATTGATTTAATTCCCTCCAAGGATTAGCGACGAGATGGCGGGATTGTTCCTCTAGTAGAACCATCTTTCAAACCGGGCCTAAGACTATTATCATGAGTAGATATATAATCATCAAATACAATATATTACATCTTGAGGAAATAATAATGGCTGAATACTCCAATAAGAGTCAACCTCTTACCAACGGTAGTGAGATGCTAGTGCCAAGACCTGTATATAAACCGTGATGCGTGAGTTCACATGCTCTATTTCTGCATGGAAAACTGCAAAAGTTTCACAAATTGCCAATACCACTAAGAATATACTTTACTCCAAGTATTAAGTTTGCAATAATTTAAGAGTTAGCGGACATAATTTCTTACTTATATATTCATGTTGTTCTTTCTTATTTGCAACGTTTTCCGTCTAACGCATCGTCAACGTTACCATCGACAAACCTTGGCATGTCACGTCCCAATATAAGTATATTAAATTTTATTTTTGCATTGATAATAATTATATCCCTACTTTAAAAAAAATTCCAGCTTTATAATCAATAAGATAAAACCGCCAATGATTTTAGGAAATGCTCCAAGTGAATGTTGTGCCAATTTATTTGGGGATCAATCTAAGTTATTTTATATCTTTTGATAAATACCACCGTTGATAAAATAAAGGCAAAAGACTGAAACATTCCATCAATGACCTTCCAGTATTACAGATTGAAAGTACCTTATTTATAAATATGAACTTATTTTTTGGATAAAAAACTTGAATATGAAATTTCAGTCAAAGATTTCTGGGCGTTCTCAAGTACTCGTGTTTTGAGACATTGACAAACAACGACTGACTTTTTTTTGAATTATGTTTTTGGGCTCAGTAATGTCTGAAAAGTGAAGATTCATTGATTGCGACAACTGTCCTTATACTTTCTTGTAAATGCGTCTCAGTGGTTGTTTTTAATTTCAATTTTGAATAGAGTTGCATACCAATAGCGGCAAAATTGATGATTGAAAACTTAGATCTGTAACTTCAAATTCCAAAAATTCGGGAAAGCTATGCAGAGCAAGTATTAAATATGTTACATTCAATAATATCCGAGTATGTTACCTATTGTATTCATAATCAAATTTCAAATATACGTTTGCTCCAGTCACTGAAAATTTGCAAGATGAGAGACATAAACCGAAGAACACAAGCTCCACTTTTTCAGAGCCCCTTGAAAACACACGTTTCTGCAACAGATCTATCTTCCTAGATGATTACAAATTATTGAGTAACCAAATGAATTTTTGAGAACAAAATAAATTTTATAAAGATCAATCAGGCACATCTTTGGCAGAATTGATGTTGTATCTGATTGCGTTCAAAAAATTTTATGTGATTGTTGACATCTTCCACTTCAAGTTGCTAGAACTAAGAGATTGAAATTATTGTAAATTGACGATGATGGACTCAAATTCCATGCTATACTTTGTTTTCAATAATTGGTTATTTCATCTTGATAACAATAATATTATATCCCTTGATAACAGAAATAAATTTCTTTATTACATGAATGGATTCTCTTATAACAATTATATGGTAATTTCATCTTGAAGTTCAATCAATAACTACATGATTCTACGATCTCTTGTTTGATAAGAGTTTTATAGTGTGAAATATGCATGTTCCCTATTTTGTATTCAAAATGCAATAATATTGTCGCATATTACTCTTATCCTAGAAATTTCTGAGCATAACCTGAAGAAGATCACAGAAATCTGTCATTTCATTAATATTCTATCAAACTACCTACATTCTCTTCTATGAGATGTGTACATTGTTGTGAATTGAAATTGGAAATGTGCGCAAAAGCGTACCCATAAATAGTATAATCAAATGATAGATCGTCGGATGATGGATCGTCGGATGATGGATGAATCAGCAGGATTAGTATATTAAATTCATATCTCTTGAGCCAACGTTTCGAATCTCATCAATTCTTCATCATTGTCTACAAACAATCAAATTTCCTGCAACAATATCATTACAGAACTATAATTTCACTGACTTACGCAGTAATTAGATACCAAGTATACTGACTGAACCTCTTCACAACCTGCAGCGCTAATAATGAATTTATTATGAGCATGTTCTCTACAATATTTGTAAATGTGGTATAAATTGTCTAGTGCATTCATAAATACTTAGTCATGTTCAATTTTCTTTTAAAACTGTTCTTGAGGATTTATTCAATTCTACGGTACAAAATACAAATTTAGTTGAGTAATTAAACAGAATACGATTTCTTTGAGTGAAGTTTCATAATTTACATTTCTCAACAAATGAATGATGCTAATTGATATCTCCATTGTTGTTTTTAACCAATCTTTTCTTTATCCAGACTGAGAGTTTTCACAAATTAGAAATAGCATATATTCTCTCCTAATTACTCTGAATAATACACTTTTCATTCGACATGCCAGTTAAAAACGGTCCAAGAGCTTTTATGGGACCAATATCTTAGCCTCCAGGTTGACCGGGATACCGAGTCGATTCACTCTCAATAAATATACATGACTTGAAACACTGTTTCTAAAGATTATATCAAGTTATAAGAGCAACAAATATATGCATCAACTACCTGAACAGATCTAATTTGAATCTTCTGACTGCATGAACTCAGTTATGACGTTATTGATGTCTGATGCACGACTAACAGTAGATGGAACTGTCTGATAGCAAAGTACAATTTTATGCTATTATAAAACTGGTTCAGAAGACTTAAATCGCAGTAGCACATTTTTAACTGAAATAGATCATAATTTTAATAAAATAACAATAATTCTATAATCCATTTCGGTTAAGAACGGTCCAAAGATTCCTGTGGAACTATGATTCTAGCCTTCTGATTGACCATGATGCGAACCAGTATCACATGAGTACATAAATAACACTTAGCTATGTGTCAGTTACATCATTTATCAGTTGCTCATCAATTTTTATGAACAGATTATTTTGAAGACTCAAATTTGCTTCCAATCGGTTAATATGTGACTATATTTGTTGCTCTTAGTTCTTGACTTCATTTCTAGCAAACTTGTTGTGAAACCTATATTCACTGTGAGGGGATCATATTCGCATTTCAGTCTATTGAAAGACTTAAATCGTAATGCCGTAAGAGCCCTTGGACCATTCATGACATAAATGAACCATAGACAAAAATACATTTGATCACTTCTAACCATTATTCATTGAAATTGATACTCTTCCTGCAATATACTTTTTCATACATTGTTATCTATTATACAGATTGATACAATATTTCAGAATCTGCTGTCTTATTATAGATTCCAAATATTTTCATGTCACGACATTCAAATTTTTCGTGAACATATGAAATTTCATTCTCTCACATCGCTAAAACAATAAGTATTGTTAAAGCTGTAAAATATCTGATAGAGAAAAATACGAATACAAATTACGGCTCACTTTTGTGCTAGGAACCTAGTGACGTGCGCATGCGCGTACCTTGTACATGTATTGCTATAGTCAGAGGCTTTCAAACAAAGAGCATTCCACCTAAATACGTACAAGTGTGTGGCTCGCTGATAATAATGAATTTTTTTCAATACTAGTTGGCTCATAAAGCTTGGTTTCGCTTTTATTCTAGCTGTTTTTTTTTTTGGACTGAAAAAACACTAATTTACTGTTATCCAATTCTACTTGATCTTAAAAAGCTCGGTTTAGGTTAATTTTTGTATTTTTTGAACTAAAAAACACTGATTTCCAATACAAATTGGCCTGGAAAGCTCGTTTTAGGTTATATTAAAGTTGCTTTTTCTTGAATGTGAAATACTAGTCCCCACCGTTCTAGTGCCACTGGAAAATTTCTTTGAATCTCTGTGACGCCATCTCTTTCTACTTTTATAACTACCACTGGGTTCCTATTGTAAAAATCTACCGAAATTACTCATGGTCTAATGGAAGACTCTATTCGCATACGAAAGTTTAATAGAATAACATCACTTCCAGATTTCAAATTAGTTGGCAGCAACAGAATAATAATTGACAACTGACGCATGCGCACTGACGGTTTAGAAGTGTATGCGTACGTTCCGTTTGTATCTCAAAATTTGAGAAAGAATGAATAATGACAAATGATACTTTTATCATCGTTTTCACCCAAGCTTTTCGTGTTTTATCAGCTCAATGGAGCTTTTAGGAGAAATATAGAAATACTACAAATACGAAATTGATAGAACTATGTATACTCTAATATGAATTTGTGTTATCATATTGTAACATGATCCATTTGATGATTCATAGATTATTGCGCAAAATATTTAGGTACAGTTAGTTCCTTAAGAAATATTTGATTTATATTTTTAAACAAATAAAAAATTCAGATTGATGGCCCTATTGTCGTAATCTAATGTCATTACTCTATTTGATCCATTGTTAGGTTATGGACTGATGGTTCTCACCAATTTTGATCAATGTAAACTCCTATTCGTTGATTCAATCAAATTTTCAATGTATTGGTTTCATTGATTGAAAGGGATTTTATAATCTGCTGATGATTGCATGTTTCATTGTTGTACCTCAACAAAATGTACGATTGGATTGGTTGGTCCTTGCAATATATGTGTTAATTCATACATTTAAAACGTGGGAAGGGCACCTCACTGATATTTGAAAGGAATATTATGTACAAAATTATCATTAAGAACTCCTCCAAGTTGAGTATCTTTTGGTACATATCTTTTGTAATCCATGTAGGCTACGTTTGTTGTGTATAACCTGTGTACAACAATGAACTCTAGAATCCAGCAATGCCATTTAAGTCTCTAGTGCATACATCAGATTTATCTACTACGCATTGAATCATTAGCTCATGAATAAACATCAGAGCATAGGCTATTAGATGTCAGAAACTCCAGATCGAAACCTTAGAACTACTGGGATTTGTTACTCTTTTCAATGAACTTGATATAGCCAAGGATCTTCCAACGGTATATAGCAGTATGATATAATTGTCTTTATATCAAACTTTGAATGAATATTTGCAGTATATGTACATCGATCAAATTCTTGGGATCGAAAGCAGAATCATCAAGTAATTATCTCTTATCATTTTCCATTTCATTTACCCAGTGAATAGGAACATCCATAATAAATATCAAATTGGTCACTCTTTTATAGTATACAGAATATATACGTTCAATCTATCCGAGTATTATTCCATTATTTGAATCGTCCACACCCAAGCTTATCGTGTTTCATCAGCTGAATGCAGTTTTCAGGAGAAATATTTTCCACATAACCTCAAATGAAAAGTTGATGAGAGTATTTATTTTTTTATTGCAGAATATTTATCACATGTACCAAACTATAGAGATATTTCAAGTGGCATTTATTCTTCAGTACTTATTTTACAGGGAATCAATATTGTAAGTCAGGATATTAATCGTATCTAGAAAATAGTATATTCAAATGATGGATCGTCAGAAAATGGATGAATCAGTATTAGTGAATTAAATTCATATCACTCAAGCAGACGTTTCAAATCTTATCAATTCTTCTCCAGTACCAACTAATAATTAAATTCTCTTCAATAATATCACCACAAAACTATAATTTCGTGATTAGATAGGTACCAAGTAGACTGACTGAACTTCTCTTCAACCTGCAGCGCTAATTATGAATTTATTGTATGCATGTTTCTAAAATATTCTTAAATATAAGATAAATTGTCTAGTGTATCAATGAATACATGCTTATGGTCCATTCATCTCAAATACTTTTCTTGATGATTTATTCGACTCTACGGTATAAAATACGAAGTTAGTTGGATAATTATGAATACATACCAATGAATAACCTTATTCCGTTGATGATCCTAAAGGGATATATTCGATTTGAGAAATATCTGAAAAATTTTGTCGCAAAAGCCAGAATACTTTTCATAAATAAGGCTGGGCAACAACGATCATTACCACTATTACCAGTTCAATAAAAAGAAAGAGTAATTGATGGTGTGTTCATACAATAACGACGATGATTGAAATGTTATGCTCGTCCTCATGGTGGTAATAAAGCAGAACTTTTTGATACGCTAGGATGACAATTATTTTATATTAGGTTCAAATTATTCAATACAATATTAATTCTAAATACAGAGGGTAATAATCAAAACATTCAGTAAAAGATCACATTTAACACATTCTGGACATAATTTCAGATACTTTTGCTTCGTTGATTTGATAAGTTTTCGACGAAATTCAAGACAAGGCTTTGGGAAGCTAATTGAATTATATCAATTGTCCAAGAATCACTTACTACGTATATCGCTGTGACATATTCCATAACAACAGCGCTATTCTGCCCCTTTGTGAACTGATAACAATATATATTTTCATTAAAAAGCTTGTATCATGATTTTACTGTAAATATATATCAAAATTGTAATAAATATGGAATTCCTAAAATCTCCCATTGGAAACATAATATCAACGGCTTATCTAAGTATTAAATGCCCAAGAAACATGGCGGATGTCCAGGCATGCGCGCAAAAAAATTCCAATTATGAAAAGAGCTATTGTAGGCATCTCATATAAAAGTAAGTTTCTTGATTGAAAGAATTGATTTCCTGATAACAAATGGAATCGTAATCATCGAGTATTCTACTATAACAACTTATAGTAAATCCTCAAGCATAACCTGAAAAATATTACATAAATTACACTCTAATTACAAAAAAAAGTTTCTTGATTACAAGAATCGATTTTCTCATAACAATTACATGTTGAAATCATCTTGGAACCTATGCGATCGCTTGTTTGGAAGAATTTATATTGTACAAAATATGCCTGTTTTCTATTTTGTGTTGAAAATGCATTAGTATTGTGACATTATACTTTATTCCAAAAAATGTTTGAGTATAGCCTGAAAAATATTACATAAGATTGTCATTTTGTTTATAATATTCAATTAAACTTCATACTTTCTATTTATCAGATGTGTACATTGTTGTGAACTGGCATTGACATTTGGCGTGAAAGCGAGTACGCATGTGCAGTTTCTGCTCATGAAATAAGTTGGCAATACTGACGTCCTATTGAATGTCAAAAAATTTATTTCTAATAAAATAAGCTTGATGGAAGCTTCAAATACATTACAAATTATCCATTTGAATATATTATTTATCTAACAATACATAATATGTATATTAAATAGTGAATTTTGTGATATCTAGAGAAATATTTCGAATACCTGTATGTCAAACTTGACAGAAGCGACCCGATGTTCATTAATTTTTTGTCAGGGATAACTTGAGAATATTCTGACGGTCGGTGAACTGTCATTTTTGACAATTGTAATCGATGGTTTTGGCCTTCTCCTGTGATTACTATATATGTGATGGTATTCAAATATATAAAAGGCACTAGTCCTCATTAAGATGCATTGAATAGAGAAGGAATGAACAAAATTGAATAGACCGTTAAAGCTGTAGGAACGAATAAAAAATTTTTTGGGAACATACAACTGACAGTTGTAATTGCAAAAATTTAAGCAAATTAGTATATATGACTAGCGTTTCGACCTGCTTAGCAGGTCTAAGCGCTAGGCTTCGCAACTCCATATGTGAACAGCCTCCGGCAAAAATAATTTCTTAATAAGATTAGTCCCAATCATAGTTTCAGCGTACAGAATTCTCCTGCTCCATATTATATTTCTGCATTTTTCCCTATTGGTGATTTCACTCTTTTCTATAGACAATTCCCAATGTTATTTCATGTATTTATCTAGAGAGAAATTAATGATTTCAACTTCTTCACGAATTACAGAGACTCTAGGCGTCGCAGCTCCAAATATGTACCGCCTCTCTGACAAGAATTCTTCCTTGACAAGATCAATCTCGGATGTGAATTGAGCTCACGTAATTCCCCTGATTCATATTATTTTACTACACTTTTCTCTGCCTGTGATTACATTGATTGACCGTTTCCAATCATATTTAGGTATAAATCCTTAAGAAAATCATCGATTACATTCACTTCAAGGATTAGCGACGAGATGGCGAGATTGTTTCTCTAGTAGAACTATCTTTTCAAAAGAACCACTCTTGCCGCACAATTTCCAATATTATACATAGGTCTTGATACTTACCAGTAAGGGAATCCATCATTAAAGCAGCTTATTAGTTATTCAAACTACTACAGACGGCGTTACGATCGACAAAATGAGTGTGCGAGGAGAACAGAAAGTGTGCATCAGAAAGAGGAGAAACAGCGACTCGAAAAATTCAAGTCTGGATTGAATATTTAATTCTACATCCTGGAATTTATTGATATATAGCACTAAATATCAATAATATTCAAAATATTGCCATCAAATAGCAATAGAATTCCTAATATTTCATAATAATTACATTTAATTCCTTTGTATTCACAAAAATGGATATTTGAACTTGTGACAGATGAATGTTTCCCTCAATCTCCCTTAAACTATTATCATAAGTAGATTTATAATCATCAACTACAATATATTACAGCTTCTCACATCTTGAGGAACTAATAATAACTAAATACTTCAATAAGAGTGGTGAGAGAGCCAATGGTAGTGAGATGCTAGTGTCAAGTCCTATATATAAGACCATGGTGCGTGAATTAACATGCTCTATTCTTGCATCGAAAACTGCACAAGTTTTTCATATTGCTAATACCCCTGTAAAAATACTTTAATTATGCCCGGTTCTATAAAGGGCAGAGTATTTTACTTCCAGAGTAAATAAAATTTACTCTGTCAGATGACAGTCGATTATTTGACAGCAATAATTTTGTTGTCATAAAGAAGCTCAAACTGATTACAATTTGTTGAATAAAATAAATTCACTTCAGGAGTGAATTTACTTGGGTCTTTTATGAAACCGGCCATTAATGTATTGAATTTGCAACAATGTAAGAGTTGGCGGACATCATTTATTTCTTGTACATTCATGTTGTTTCTTCTAATTCGCAACATGTTCTGTCGAACTCATCGTCAACGCTACCATCGTCAAACCTTGGCTTGCGACGTCCAAATATGAGTATAAATAACTCTTATTTCACATTGATAATAATTATTTCCCTACTTTAAAAGAATTTATTGAATTTTATAATAAATGAAATAAAACCGCAAATTATTTTGGGAAATGTTCCAGGTGAATGTTGTGCCAATTCATGAAGGAATCAATCTGAGTTATTTTTCATTACCCATGCAGAATGCGTACTACTTTGCGCACGTAAATGGCGCTTTGGCTTTTGAGTGCGCCAGGTATAATTTATGTGCGACAAGTAAACTTGTCGCACGCAAACCATTTATCGCTCGGAAAGATAAGTGCAAAATAGTACTAATCCTACATTCGTAAGAAAAAATAGTATCTCCAACTCGTGCAGTGTTGTCAATAGCCCACTTTGCTCTCGTGGGCAATCAAAAACTTATCGCACTTGTTGCACAATATACTACTATAATCTTGGATAAGTACTACCGTTTATGAAATAAACGCAAAGAACTCCAAAGTTCCATCAAAGAAGTTTTGGTACCACCGATTGAATATATCTTATTCATGAAAACGAACCTATTTTTTTGATGAAAAACTTGAATGTGAAATTTTAGTCGAAAATTTCTAGCCGTTCTCAAGTTATCGTGCTTTTATGAATAAACAAACACAACGACTGACTTTCCTTTAAATTATGTTTTTTTGGGTTCAGTAGGGTCTAAAACGTAGAGATTCATTGAAAGCGTTAACTGTCCTCATACTTTTTTGTGAATGCATCTCAGTGATTGATTTTGATTTCAATTTTGAATGAAGTTGCATACCAATAGCGGAAAAAAAAATTGAGTAATAACAATGATACACATTTCTTCTCCATTGTCTTCTACACCTGATTTATAAGCCATTCAATAAGTTCATTTTCCTATCAATTTCGACCCTTGTAACAAAATCAGGATATACGATGTGACACAATGATCGAGTTCAATAAGAAACTTTTCTTCCAGGTCTGAACAAAGAATAAGGGCGTTTTTTATTTTCAATGTGATTTTGAGAATTCAAACCTTTCTCGGGATGCTTATTTTCAAAGAAGCAAAAACGCTTTGAACCTCACTTTCATATATTTGTGCGAAATTTTATTACAAAAAGCGAATTGGCTCCAAATACATCTCCAAGGATATTTTTAATCCGAAGCAAATTTGTCCAAATCAATTGAAAATTAAGACTTAACTTAGGAGCCTGAATATACTAATTCAGAAAAACTGGTAAATATAATTAACGTCTCAGTTGTTATGCTGACTCCTATTTCACATCTGAAACAGCATTAAAAGATAAAGAATAAATTGCTTGAATAGAGAACCAATCGGTTTTTTTTTGACTAAAATAGAAATAAATCAGAAAACAGCCCTGAATTGTTGAATAAAATCATCTACGCTTTGTATTTTGGAATTTTTTCCCTTCAGTAATCATTGAATGATCACAGCTATCAGTTTGCAATCGATTGCAACAATATTTTGTTCATCCCTAAAATGATTGAGTGGATGAGAATAAGATTTAGGGATTATTGTTGTTCGCTGCTAACAATAATTCATTATTGGCTGATCACAGCAATAGATGGGCTGATTGAAACAGTATTCTGTTGATAGCAATGATAGAGAAGGTAATCCTAATTATCAATTGTTGATAGTGACTAGTAGGTAGCATTTTTTGTTTAATATACTAATAACTTTTCCATCATAGTATGTGGTTGATGATACAATATCAATTGAATAGTCATTCTACCGATTGCAACAATCAACCATTGATCGCAATTGGAATTGAGTAAATGACAACAATAATTTTTACCAAGTTTTCATCGTTTATCTAATGAATCAGCAATAACTTTACAACTAAAATCAAAATTGAGTTGATCACAACAAATGATTGTTGCCCGTAATAATCTACAATCGATGATTTCTACTCAGGAATTATTGTTGATAATATGATCATAATACTCACTACAATAACAGTACCAGTTTGAAAGAAATTGATGTTGCAGTCTTGTTGATGAGAACAGCAAAATTATTCATTAAATCAATATGAGTTGTTTAAAGTGCCTATCGGATACAATAATTAGGGATTGATCAAAATAATGAAATCGATGAATATAGCAATGAATATGCTGACAGCTTGTCATCCGATTCTTTTATATTCAACAAAACATTCTTGTTCTTCACAATTACAATATATTTCAATAACAGATATTATAAACAAACAATAAAAGAACAATAATATCTGACTCTTGCAAAACATCTCTATCCACTCTATATTACGCATGCGCACCCAAGCGTCTACGTCACACCTTACAATGCTACCAACTGTTGGAACAGATGTCTGTGTTGATTGTTTGAAATCAGCTGATTACAACAGTAAATTCTAACTTACAGTAACCCGTATAATCTACCAACATTTTCCGCGAAAACTCTTTCTAGAATAACTACTTTCAATCTATTTGTATCATGTGTCTCCTACACTTTTTGAGAAATTTTCAATATTGTTGAATGATTGCAGTGGATATACAGAATAGGTATATACGTACAGTTTATCTGAGTATTATTTTATTATTTAAATCGTTTACACCCAAACTTATCGTGTTTCATCAGCGCAATGCAGGTTTTAGGAGGATTATCTTTTACATAACCTCAAATACAAAGTTAATCGTAATATTTATTTTTTCATTGCAGAATATTTACTACATGTACCAAACTATAGTAACTTGACATATTTCAAGTGGCATTTAATCTTCAAAACTTATTTTATAGGGAAACAATATTGTAAATTAGAGTATACATCGTATCTTTGAATCGTCGGAAGATGGATGAATCAGTATTAGTGAATTAAATTCATATCACTTGAGCAAAAATTTGAAATCTTATTAATTCTTCTTCAGTGCCTACAAATAATTGAATTTTCTTCAACAAGATCACTTTGAAATCGTATTCATCAAGCATTCTGCTATAGCAGCTTCCAATTAATCCTTGAGCATAACCTTAAAAATATTACATGGAGTTACACTTTAAGAATTTCTTGATTATAAGAATCGATTTCCTTATAACAATTACATGTTGAAATCATCTTGAAACTTATGCGATCGCTTGTTTGAGAGGATTTGTGTTGTACAAAATATGCCTGTCTTCTATTTTGTGCTGAAAATGCATGAGCATTGTGACATTATACTTTATTCCAAAAAATGTTTGAGCATAGCCTAAAAAATATAACATAGAATCGTCATTTTGTTAATATTATTCAGTTGAATTACTTACTTTTTATTTATAAGATGTGTACATTGTTGTGAACTGGCATTGACATTTTGCGTCAAAGCGAGTACGCATGTGCAGTTTCTGTTTAGGAAATAAGTTGGCAACACTGACATTCTATTGAATGTCAAAAAATTTATTTTAATTGAAATAAGCTTAATGAATGCTTCAAATACATTACAAATTATTCATTTAAATGTTTTATCCATATAACAATACTTAATAACTTGATTCAATAGTAAATTTTGTAATATTTTGAATATTATTTCAATACCTATATGTCAAACTTGACAGAAGGGACCAGATGTTCATCAATTTTCTAGCATTGATAGCTTGATATTATTTCGAACTGTCACTTTTGACCATTCTAACGTATGGTTTTCGATTTTTCCTGTAAATACTATACATGTAATAATTTTCTAACATATAAAAGGCACTCCTCCTCGTGAATACGCAATTTATAAAAGAAAAATTACAGAAATCGACTGAACCATTTAAGCTGTAGCCTCGGGCAAAGTTGAATTAGTAATCCTCACACTTGGCCTTTTAGTATAGTTTAGATAATAAATATGAGTCCATCAACAAAAACATCCTATCTCGTGTTTTCAGAGCGCTATCTGCAGTTATATGAAGTTTGAAATAAGTCAAAATTACCACATTCTCAGCGGTTTCAAAGTATCGCAAATCACATAAATCTATCCAATACAACATAATACGCATGAATCCGTCCTCAAATGCACAGAATTTTGCATTTCCAGCGAGTTATCAGCGTTTTTTCTGAGTTTCGTTGAGAAATTTTTGATTCTGTAAATCTGCTCAGGAGCATGATTTTGCTTCAGAAATGCGTTATATGGCAGAATCTAGCACCAAATACATCATATTTTGTGTTTTTAGAGCGTTATTCGCAGTTTTACAAACTTTAAAAAAAGTCAAAATCACGCTTTTACGCGCAGATTCTCACAATCAAAAAGTTCATAATCCATCAACAAAAACATCATATCTTGTGTTTTCAGAGCGCTATCTGCAGTTATATGAAGTTTGAAGTAAGTCAAAATTACCACATTCTCAGCGGTTTCAAAGTATCGCAAATCACATAAATCTATCCAATACAACATAAAACGCATGAATCTGTCCTCAAATGCACAAAATCTTGCGTTTCCAGCGAGTAATCAGCGTTTTTTCTGAGTTTCGTTGAGAAATTTTTGATCCTGTAAATCTGCTCAGAAACAGGAATTTGCTTCAGGAAAGCGTTATATGGCAGAATCTAGCACCAAATACATCATATTCCGTGTTTTTAGAGTGCTATTCGCAGTTCCACAAACATTGGAATAAGTCGAAATCACGCTTTTCCGCGCAGATTTCCACAATCAAAAAGTTCATATTCCTATTCAGGAACTCATAATATGTATGAATCCATCAACAAAAACGTCAAATCTCGTGTTTCCAGAGCGCTATCTGCAGTTATATGTAGTTTGAAATAAGTCAAAATTACCACATTCTCAGCGGTTTCAAAGTATCGCAAATCACATAAATCTATCCAATACAACACAATACGCATGAATCCGTCCTCAAATGCACAAAATTTTGCGTTTCCAGCGAGTTATCTGCGTTTTTTCTGAGTTTCGTTGAGAAATTTTTGATTCTGTAAATCTGCTCAGAAGCAAAATTTTGCTTCAGAAATGCGTTATATGGCAGAAAATAGCACCAAATACATCATATTTCGTGTTTTTAGAGTGCTATTCGCAGTTTTACAAACTTTGGAATAAGTCGAAATTACGCTTCTCCGGGCAGATTTTCACAATCAAAAAGTTAATATCCCCACTCAGGAACTCATAATATGTATAAATCCATCAACAAAAACATCATATCCCGTGTTTTCAGAGCGCTATGGGCAGTTATATGAAGTTTGAAATAAGTAAAAATTACCACATTCTCAGCGGTTTCAAAGTATCGCAAATCACAAAAATCGATCCAATACAACATATAACGCATGAATCCGTCCTCAAATGCACAAAATTTTGCGTTTCCAGCGAGTTATCAGCGTTTTTTCTGAGTTTCGTTGAGAAATTTTAGATTCTGCTCAGAAGCAAGATTTTGCTTCAGAAATGCGTTATATGGCAGAATCTAGCACCAAATACATCATATTCCGTGTTTTTAGAGTGCTATTCGCAGTTCCACAAACATTGGAATGAGTCGAAATCACGCTTTTCCGGGCAGATTTTCACAATCAAAAAGTTCATATTCTCATTCAAGAACTCATAATATGTATGAATCCATCATCAAAAACATCATATCTCGGGTTTTCAGAGCGCTATCTGCAGTTATATGAAGTTTGAAATAAGTCAAAATTACCTAATTCTCAGCGGTTTCAAAGTATCGCAAATCACATAAATCTATCCAATATAACATAATACGCATGAATCCGTCCTCAAATGCACAAAATTTAACATTTCCAGCGAGTTATCAGCGTTTTTTCTGAGTTTCGTTGAGAAATTTTTGATTCTGTAAATCTGCTTAGAAGCAAGATTTTGCTTCAGAAAAGCGTTATATGGCAGAATCTAGCACCAAATACATCATATTCCGTGTTTTTAGAGTGCTATTCGCAGTTCCACAAACATTGGAATAAGTCGAAATCACGCTTTTCCGGGCAGATTTTCACAATCAAGAAGTTCATATTCTCATTCAAGAACTCATAATATGTATGAATCCATCATCAAAAACATCATATCTCGGGTTTTCAGAGCGCTATCTGCAGTTATATGAAGTTTGAAATAAGTCAAAATTACCTAATTCTCAGCGGTTCCAAAGTATCGCAAATCACAAAAATCTATCCAATACAACATAATACGCATGAATCCGTCCTCAAATGCACAAAATTTTGCGTTTCCAGCGAGCTATCAGCGTTTTTTCTGAGTTTCGTTTAGAAATTTTTGATTCTGTAAATCTGCTCAGAAGCAAGATTTTGCTTCAGAAATGCGTTATATGGCAGAATCTAGCACCAAATACATCATATCTTGTGTTTTTAGAGTGCTATTCTTAGTTTTACAAACTTTGGAATAAGTCGAAATCACGCTTTTCCGGGAAGATTTTCACAATCAAAAAGTTCATATTCCTATTCAGGAACTCATATTATGTATGAATCCATCAACAAAAACATCATATCTCGTGTCTTCAGAGCGCTATCTGCAGTTATATGAAGTTTGAAATAAGTCAAAATTACCACATTCTCAGCGGTTTCAAAGTATCGCAAATCACATAAATCTATCCAATACAACATAATACGCATGAATCCGTCCTCAAATGCACAGAATTTTGCGTTTCCAGCGAGTTATCAGCGTTTTTTCTGAGTTCCGTTGAGAAATTCTAGAAGCAAGATTTTGCTTAAGAAATGCGTTATATGGCAGAATCTAGCACCAAATACATCATATTTCGTGTTTTTAGAGTGCTATTCGCAGTTTTACAAACATTGGAATAAGTCGAAATCACGCTTTTCCGGGCAGATTTTCACAATCGAAAAGTTCATATTCTCATTCAGGAACTCATAATATGTATGAATCCATCATCAAAAACATCATATCTCGGGTTTTCAGAGCGCTATCTGCAGTTATATGAAGTTTGAAATAAGTCAAAATTACCTAATTCTCAGCGGTTCCAAAGTATCGCAAATCACAAAAATCTATCCAATACAACATAATACGCATGAATCCGTCCTCAAATGCACAAAATTTTGCGTTTCCAGCGAGCTATCAGCGTTTTTTCTGAGTTTCGTTTAGAAATTTTTGATTCTGTAAATCTGCTCAGAAGCAAGATTTTGCTTCAGAAATGCGTTATATGGCAGAATCTAGCACCAAATACATCATATCTTGTGTTTTTAGAGTGCTATTCTTAGTTTTACAAACTTTGGAATAAGTCGAAATCACGCTTTTCCGGGAAAATTTTCACAATCAAAAAGTTCATATTCCTATTCAGGAACTCATATTATGTATGAATCCATCAACAAAAACATCATATCTCGTGTTTTCAGAGCGCTATCTGCAGTTATATGAAGTTTGAAATAAGTCAAAATTACCACATTCTCAGCGGTTTCAAAGTATCGCAAATCACATAAATCTATCCAATACAACATAATACGCATGAATCCGTCCTCAAATGCACAGAATTTTGCGTTTCCAGCGAGTTATCAGCGTTTTTTCTGAGTTCCGTTGAGAAATTCTAGAAGCAAGATTTTGCTTAAGAAATGCGTTATATGGCAGAATCTAGCACCAAATACATCATATTTCGTGTTTTTAGAGTGCTATTCGCAGTTTTACAAACATTGGAATAAGTCGAAATCACGCTTTTCCGGGCAGATTTTCACAATCGAAAAGTTCATATTCTCATTCAGGAACTCATAATATGTATGAATCCATCATCAAAAACATCATATCTCGGGTTTTCAGAGCGCTTTCTGCAGTTATATGAAGTTTGAAATAAGTCAAAATTACCACATTCTCCGCGGTTTCAAAGTATCGCAAATCACAAAAATCTATCCAATACAACATAATACGCATGAATCCCTCCTCAAATGCACAAAATTTTGCGTTTCCAGCGAGTTATCAGCGTTTTTTCTGAGTTTCGTTGAGAAATTTTTGATCCTGTAAATCTGCTCAGAAGCAAGATTTTGCTTTAGAAATGCGTTATATGGCAGAATCTAGCACCAAATACATCATATTCCGTGTTTTTAGAGTGCTATTCGCAGTTCCACAAACATTGGAATAAGTCGAAATCACGCTTTTCCGGGCAGATTTTCACAATCAAGAAGTTCATATTCTCATTCAAGAACTCATAATATGTATGAATCCATCATCAAAAACATCATATCTCGGGTTTTCAGAGCGCTATCTGCAGTTATATGAAGTTTGAAATAAGTCAAAATTACCTAATTCTCAGCGGTTCCAAAGTATCGCAAATCACAAAAATCTATCCAATACAACATAATACGCATGAATCCGTCCTCAAATGCACAAAATTTTGCGTTTCCAGCGAGCTATCAGCGTTTTTTCTGAGTTTCGTTTAGAAATTTTTGATTCTGTAAATCTGCTCAGAAGCAAGATTTTGCTTCAGAAATGCGTTATATGGCAGAATCTAGCACCAAATACATCATATCTTGTGTTTTTAGAGTGCTATTCTTAGTTTTACAAACTTTGGAATAAGTCGAAATCACGCTTTTCCGGGAAGATTTTCACAATCAAAAAGTTCATATTCCTATTCAGGAACTCATATTATGTATGAATCCATCAACAAAAACATCATATCTCGTGTTTTCAGAGCGCTATCTGCAGTTATATGAAGTTTGAAATAAGTCAAAATTACCACATTCTCAGCGGTTTCAAAGTATCGCAAGTCACATAAATCTATCCAATACAACATAATACGCATGAATCCGTCCTCAAATGCACAGAATTTTGCGTTTCCAGCGAGTTATCAGCGTTTTTTCTGAGTTCCGTTGAGAAATTCTAGAAGCAAGATTTTGCTAAAGAAATGCGTTATATGGCAGAATCTAGCACCAAATACATCATATTTCGTGTTTTTAGAGTGCTATTCGCAGTTTTACAAACATTGGAATAAGTCGAAATCACGCTTTTCCGGGCAGATTTTCACAATCGAAAAGTTCATATTCTCATTCAGGAACTCATAATATGTATGAATCCATCATCAAAAACATCATATCTCGGGTTTTCAGAGCGCTTTCTGCAGTTATATGAAGTTTGAAATAAGTCAAAATTACCACATTCTCAGCGGTTTCAAAGTATCGCAAATCACAAAAATCTATCCAATACAACATAATACGCATGAATCCCTCCTCAAATGCACAAAATTTTGCGTTTCCAGCGAGTTATCAGCGTTTTTTCTGAGTTTCGTTGAGAAATTTTTGATTCTGTAAATCTGCTCAGAAGCAAGATTTTGCTTTAGAAATGCGTTATATGGCAGAATCTAGCACCAAATACATCATATTACGTGTTTTTAGAGCGCTATTTGCAGTTTTACAAACTTTGGAATAAGTCGAAATCACGCTTTTCCGCGCATATTATCACAATCAAAAAGTTCGTAATCCAATTCAGGAACTCATAATATGTATGAAGCCATCAACAAAAACATCATATCTCGTGTTTTCAGAGCGCTATCTGCAGTTATATGAAGTTTGAAATAAGTCAAAATTACCACATTCTCAGCGGTTTCAAAGTATCGCTTATCACATAAATCTATCCAATACAACATAATACGCATGAATTCGTCCTCAAATGCACAAAATTCTGCGTTTCCAGCGAGTTATCAGCGTTTTTTCTGAGTTTCGTAGAGAAAGTTTTAATCCTGTAAATCTGCTCAGAAGCATGATTTGGCTTCAGAAATGCGTTATATGGCAGAATCTAGCACCAAATACATCATATTTTGTGTTTTTAGAGTGCTGTTCGCAGTTTTACAAACTTTGGAATAGGTCGAAATCACGCTTTTCCGGGCAGATTTTCATGATCAAAAAGTTCATATTCTCATTCAGGAACTCATAATATGTATGAATCCATAAAAAAAAAATCATATCTCGTGTTTTCAGAGCGCTATCCGCGGTTATATGAAGTTTGAAATAAGTCAAAATTACCCACATTCTCAGCGGTTTCAAAGTATCGCAAATCACATAAATCTATCCAATACAACATAATACGCATGAATCCGTTCTCAAATGCACAAAATTTTGCGTTTCCAGCGAGTTATCAGCGTTCTTTCTGAGTTTCGTTGAGAAATTTTTGATTCTGTAAATCTGCTCAGAAGCAAGATTTTGCTTCAGAAATGCGTTATATGGCAGAATCTAGCACCAAATACATCATATTTCGTGTTTTTAGAGTGCTTTTCGCAGTTTTACAAACTTTGGAATAAGTCGAAATCACGCTTTCCCGGGCAGATTTTCACAATCAAAATGTTCATATTCCTATTCAGGAACTCATAATATGTATGAGTCCATCAACAAAAACATCATATCTCGTGTTTTCAGAGCGCTATCTGCAGTTATATGATGTTTGAAATAAGTCAAAATTACCACATTCTCAGCGGTGTCAAAGTATCGCAAATCACATAAATCTATCCAATACAACATAATACGCATGAATCCGTCCTCAAATGCACAAAATTTTGCGTTTCCAGCGAGTTATTAGCGTTTTCTCTAAGTTTCGTTGAGAAATTTTTGATTCTGTAAATCTGCTCAGAAGCAATATTTTGCTTCAGGAATGCGTTATATGGTAGAATCGAGCACCAGATACATCATATTTCGTGTTTTAAGAGTGCTATTTGCAGTTTTACAAACTCTGGAATAAGACGAAATTACGCTTTTCCGGGCAGATTTTCACAATCAAAAAGTTGATATTCTCATTCAGGAACTCATAATATGTATGAATCCATCAACAAAAACATCATATCTTGTGTTTTCAGAGCGCTATCGGCAGTTATATGAAGTTTGGATTAAGTAAAAATTACCACATTCTCAGCGGTTTCAAAGTATCGCAAATCACATAAATCTATCCAATACAACATAATACGCATGAATCCGTCCTCAAATGCACAAAATTTTGCGTTCCCAGCGAGTTATCAGCGTTTTTTCTGAGTTTCGTTGAGAAATTTTTAATTCTGCTCAGAGGCAAGATTTTGCTACAGAAATGCGTTATATGGCAGAATCTAGCACCAAATACATCATATTCCGTGTTTTTAGAGTGCTATTCGCAGTTTTACAAACATTGGAATGAGTCGAAATCACGCTTTTCCGGGCAGATTTTCACAATCAAAAAGTTCATATTCTCATTCAGGAACTCATAATATGTATGAATCCATCATCAAAAACATCATATCTCGGGTTTTCAGAGCACTATCTGCAGTTATATGAAGTTTGAAATAAGTCAAAATTACCACATTCTCAGCGGTTTCAAAGTATCGCAAATCACATAAATCTATTCAATACAACATAATACGCACAAATCCGTCCTCAAATGCACAAAATTTCGCATTTCCAGCGAGTTATCAGCGTTTTTTCTGTAGTTCGTTGAGAAATTTTTGATTCTGTAAATCTGCTCAGAAGCAAGATTTTGCTTCAGAAATGCGTTATATGGCAGAATCTAGCACCAAATACATAATATTTCGTGTTTTTAGAGTGCTATTCGCCGTTTTACAGACATTGGAATAAGTCGAAATCACGCTTTTCCGGGCAGATTTTCACAATCAAAAAGTTCATATACTCATTCAGGAACTCATAATATGTATGAATCCATCAACAAAAACATCATATCTCGTGTTTTCAGAGCGCTATCTGCAGTTATATGAAGTTTGAAATAAGTCAAAATTACCACCTTTTCAGCGGTTTCAAAGTATTGCAAATCACATAAATCTATCCAATACAACATAATACGCATGAATCCGTCCTCAAATGCACAAAATTTCGCATTTCCAGCAAGTTATCAGCGTTTCTATTCTGAGTTTCGTTGAGAAATTTTTGATTCTGTAAATCTGCTCAGAAGCAGCATTTTGCTTCAGAAATGCGGTATATGGCAGAATCTAGCACCAAATACATCATATTTCGTGTTTTTAGAGCGCTATTTGCAGTTTTACAAACGTTGGAATAAGTCGAAATCACGCTTTTCCGTGCAGATTTTCACAATCAAAAAGTTCATATTCTCATTCAGGAACTCATAATATGTGAGAAACCATCAACAAAAACATCATATCTCGTGTTCTTAGAGCGCTATCTGCAGTTATATGAAGTTTGAAATAAGTCAAAATTACCACATTCTCAGCGGTTTCAAAGTATCGCAAATCACATAAATCTATCCAATACAACATAATACGCATGAATCCGTCCTCAAATGCACAAAATTTTGCGTTCCCAGCGAGTTATCAGCGTTTATCCTGAGTATCGTTGAGAAATTTTTGATTCTGTAAATCTGCTCAGAAGCAAGATTTTGCTTCAGAAACGCGTTATATGGCAGAATCTAGCACCAAA
This sequence comes from Dromius quadrimaculatus, assembly GCA_963989225.1. Classification (NCBI taxonomy): domain Eukaryota; kingdom Metazoa; phylum Arthropoda; class Insecta; order Coleoptera; family Carabidae; genus Dromius; species Dromius quadrimaculatus. The sequence goes on from OZ022327.1 coordinate 33,905,489, forward strand.
TACATCATATTTCGTGTTTTTAGAGTGCTATTCGCAATTCTACAAACTTTGGAATAAGTCGAAATCACGCTTTTCCGGGCAGATTTTCACAATCAAAAAATTCATATTCTCATTCAGGAACTCATAATATTTATGAGTTCATCAACAAAAACATCATATCTCGTGTTTTCAGAGCGCTATCTGCAGTTATATGAAGTTTGAAATAAGTTAAAATTACCACATTCTCAGCGGTTTCAAAGTATCGCAAATCACATAAATCTATATAATACAACAAAATACGCATGAATCCGTCGTCAAATGCACAAAATTTCGCATTTCCAGCGAGTTATCAGCGTTTTTATTCTGAGTTTCGTTGAGGAATTTTTTATTCTGTAAATTTGCTCAGAAGCAAGATTTTGCTTCAGGAATGCGTTATATGGCAGATTCTAGCACCAAATACATAATATTTCGTGTTTTGAGATCGCTATTTGCAGTTTTACAAACGTTGGAATGAGTCGAAATCACGCTTTTCCGGGCAGATTTTCACAATCAAAAAGTTCATATTCTTATTCAGGAACTTATAATATGTATGAATCCATCAACAAAAACATCATATCTCGTGTTTTCAGAGCGCTATCTGCAGTTATATGAAGTTTGAAATAAGTCAAAATTACCAAATTCTCAGCGGTTTCAAAGTATCGCAAATCACATGAATCTATCCAATACAACATAATACGCATGATTTCGTCCTCAAATGCACAAAATTTTGCATTTCCAGCGAGTTATCAGCGTTTTTTCTGAGTTTCGTTGAGAAATTTTAGATTCTGTAAATCTGCTCAGAAGCAAGATTTTGCTTCAGAAACGCGTTATATGGCAGAATCTAGCACCAAATACATCATATTCCGTGTTTTTAGAGTGCTATTCGCCGTTTTACAAACATTGGAATAAGTCGAAATCACGCTTTTCCGGGCAGATTTTCACAATCAAAAAGTTCATATTCTCATTCAGGAACTCATAATATGTATGATTCCATCAACAAAAACATCATATCTCGTGTTTTTAGAGCGCTATCTGCAGTTATATGAAGTTTGAAATAAGTCAAAATTACCACATTCTCAGCGGTTTCAAAGTATCGCAAATCACATAAATCTATCCAATACAACATAATACGCCTGAGTCCGTCCTCAAATGCACAAAATTTCGCATTTTCAGCGAGTTATCAGCGTTTTCATTCTGAGTTTCGTTGAGAAATTTGTGATTCTGTAAATCTGCTAAGAAGCAAGGTTTTGATTCAGAAATGCGTTATATGGCAGAATCTAGCACCAAATACATCATATTTCGTGTTCTTAGAGCGCTATTTGCAGTTTTACAATCGTTGGAATAAGTCGAAATCACGCTTTTCCGGGCAGATTTTCACAATCAAAAAGTTCATATTCTCATTAAGGAACTCATAATATGTATGAGTTCATCAACAAAAACATCATATCTTGTGTTTTCAGAGCGCTATCTGCAGTTATATTAAGTTCGGAATAAGTCAAAATTACCACATTCTCAGCGGTTTCAAAGTACCGCAAATCACATAAATCTATCCAATACAACATAATACGCATGAATCCGTCGTCAAATGCACTAAATTTTGCGTTTCCAGCGAGTTATCAGCGTTTTTTCTGAGTCTCGTTGAGAAATTTTTGATTCTGTTAATCTGCTCAGAAGCAAGATTTTGCTTCAGAAATCCGTTATATGGCAGAATCTAGCACCAAATACATCATATTTCGTGTTTTTAGAGCGCTATTTGCAGTTTTACAAACGTTGGAATGAGTCGAAATCACGCTTTTCCGGGCAGATTTTTACAATCAAAAAGTTCATATTCTCATTCAAGAACTCATGATATGTATGAATCCATCAACAGAAACATCATATCTCGTGTTCTCAGAGCGCTATCTGCAGTTATATGAAGTTTGAAATAAGTAAAAATTACCACATTCTCAGCGGTTTCAAAGTATCGCAAATCACATGAATCTATCCAATACAACATAATACGCATGAATCCGTCCTCAAATGCACAAAATTTTGCATTTCCAGCGAGTTATCAGCGTTTTTTCTGAGTTCCGTTGAGAGATTTTAGATTCTGTAAATCTGCTCAGAAGCAAGATTTTGCTTCAGAAACGCGTTATATGGCAGAATCTAGCACCAAATACATCATATTCCGTGTTTTTAGAGCGCTATATGCAGTTTTACAAACTTTGGAACAAGTCGAAATCACGCTTTTCCGCGCAGATTTTCACAATCAAAAAGTCCATATTCCGATTCAGGAACTCATAATATGTATGAATCCATCAACAAAAACATCATATCTCGTGTTCTCAGAGCGCTATCTGCAGTTATATGAAGTGTGAAATAAGTCAGAATACCACATTCTCAACGGTTTAAAAGTATCGCAAATCACATGAATCTATCCAATACAACATAATACGCATGAATCCGTCCTCAAATGCACAAAATCTTGCGTTTCCAGCGAGTTATCAGCGTTTTTTCTGAGTTTCGTTGAGAAATTTTAGATTCTGTAAATCTGCTCAGAAGCAAGATCTTGCTTCAGAAACGCGTTATATGGCAGAATCTAGCACCAAATACATAATATTTCGTGTTTCAGAGTGCTTATTCGCCGTTTTACAAACATTGGAATAAGTCGAAATCACGCTTTTTCCGGGCAGATTTTCACAATCAAAAAGTTTCATATTCCTAGTAAGGAACTCATAATATGTATGAAATCCATCAACCAAAAACATCATATCTCGTGTTTTTTAGAGCGCTATCTGCAGTTATATGGAGTTGAAATAAGTCAAAATTACCACATTCTCAGCGGTTTCAAAGTAACGCAAATCACATAAATCTATCGCAATACAACATAATACCGATGAATCCGTCCTCAATGCACAAAAATTTCGCATTTCCAGCGTTCTATCAGCGTTTTCATTCTGAGTTTCGTTGAGAAATTTTTGATTCTGTAAATCTGCTCAGAAGCAAGATTTTGCTTTAGAAATACGTTATATGGCAGAATCTAGCACCAAATACATCATATTTCGTGTTTTTAGAGTGCTATTCGCAGTTTTTACAAACTTTGGAATAAGTCGAAATCACGCTTTTCGGGCAGATTTTCACAATCAAAAAAGTTCATATTCTCATTAAGGAACTCATAATATGTATGAGTTTCATCAACAAAAACATCATATCTCAGGGTTTTTAGAGCGCTATCTGCAGTTATATTAAGTTTGAAATAAGTCAAAATTACCACATTCTCAGCGGTTTCAAAGTATCGCAAATCACATAAATCCATCCAATACAACATAATACGCATGAATCCGTCTTCAAATGCACAAAATTTCGCATTTCCAGCGAGTTATCAGCGCTTTATTCTGAGTTTCGTTGAGAAATTTTTGATTCTGTAAATCAGCTGCAGAAGCAAGATATTGCTTCAGAAATGCGTTATATGGCAGAATCTAGCACCAAATACATCAATATTAGTGTTTTTAGAGTGCTATTCGCAGTTTACAAACTTTGGAATAAGTCGAAATCACGCTCTTCCGGGCAGATTTTTCACATTCAAAAAGTTCATATTCTCATTAATGGAACTCATAATATGTATGAGTTCATCAACAAAAACATCATATCTCGTGTTTTTCAGAGCGCTATCTGCAGTTATATGAAGTTAGAAATAAGTCAAAATTACCACATTCTCAAAGGTTTCAAAGTATCGCAAATCACATAAATCTATCCCAATACAACATAATACGCATGGATCCGTCGTCAAATGCACTAAATTTTGCGTTTCCAGCGAGTTATCAGCGTTTTTTCTGAGTCTCGTTGAGAAATTTTTGATTCTGTTAATCTGCTCAGAAGCAAGATTTTGCTTCAGAAATGCGTTATATAGCAGAATCTAGCACAAATACATCATATTTCGTGTTTTTAGAGCGCTATTTGCAGTTTTACAAACGTGGAATGAGTCGAAATCACGCTTTTCGTGGCAGATTTTCACAATCAAAAAGTTCATATTCTCATTCAGGAACTCATAATATGTATGAATCCATCATTAAAAACATCATATCTTGTGTTTTCAGAGCGCTATCTGCAGTTATATGAAGTTTGAAATAAGTCAAAATTACCACATTCTCAGCGGTTTCAAAGTATCGCAAATCACAATGAATCTATCCAATACAACATAATACGCATGAATTCGTCCTCAATGCACAAAATTTTGCATTTCCAGCGAGTTATCAGCGTTTTTTCTGAGTTTCGTTGAGAATTTTTGATCTGTAAATCTGCTCAGGAGCAAGATTTTGCTTCAGAAATGCGTTATATGGCAGAATCTAGCACCAAATACATCATATTCCGTGTTTTTAGAGTGCTATTCGCAGTTTTACAAACATTGGAATAAGTCGAAATCCACGCTTTTCCGGGCGCAGATTCTCACAATCAAAAAGTTCATATTCTCATTCAGGAACTCATAATATGTATGAATCAATCAACCAAAAACATCATATCTCGTGTTTTCAGAGCGCTATCTGCAGTTATATGAAGTTTGAAATAAGTCCAAAATACCACATTCTCAGACGGTTCAAAGTATCGCAATCACATAAATCTATCCAATACAACATAAATACGCATATATCCGTCCTCAAATGCAACAAATATTCGCATTTCCAGCGAGTTATCAGCGTTTTTATTCTGAGTTTCGTTGAGAAATTTATGATTCTGTAAATCTGCTCAGAAGCAAGATTTTGCTTCAGAAATGCGTTATATTGCAGAATCTAGCACCAACTACATCATATTCCGTGTTTTTAGAGCGCTATTTGCAGTTTTACAAACGTTGGAATAAGTCGAAATCACGCTTTTTCCGGGCAGATTTTCACAATCAAAAAGTTCATATTCTCATTCAGGAACTCATAATATGTATGAGTCCTATCAACAAGAACATCATATCTCGTGTTTTGAGAGCGCTATCTGCAGTTATATGAAGTTGAAATAAGTCGAAATTACCACATTCCTCAGCGGTTTCAAAAGTATCGCAAATCACATAAATCTATCCAATACAACATAATACGCATGAATCCGTCCTCAAATGCACAAAATTTTGCGTTTTCCAGCGAGTTATCAGCGTTTTTTCTGAGTTTCGTTGAGAAATTTTGATTCTGTAAATCTGCTCAGAAACAAGATTTCGCTTCAGAAATGCGTTATATGGCAGAATCTAGCACCAAATACATCATATTTCGTGTTTTTTAGAGTGCTATTCGCAGTTTTACAAACTTTGGAATTAGTCGGAATCATGCTTTTCGGGGCAGATTTTCAGAATCAAAAGTTCATATTCTCATTCAGGAACTCATAATATGTATGAATCCATCAACAAAAACATCATATCTCGTATTTTCAGAGCGCTATCTGCAGTTATATGAAGTTTGAAATAAGTCAAAATTACCACATTCTCAGCGGTTTCAAAGTAACGCAAATCACAAAAATCTATCCAATACAACATAATACGCATGAATCCGTCCTCAAATGCACAAAATTTTGCGTTTTCAGCGAGTTATCAGCGTTTTTTCTGAATTTTGTGAGAAATTTTTGATTCTGTAAATCTGCTCAGAAACAAGATTTCGCTTCAGAATGCGTTAAAATATGGCAGAATCTAGCACCAAATACATCATATTTCGTGTTTTTCGAGTGCTATTCGCAGTTTCACAAAACTTTGGAATAAGTCGAAGTCACGCTTTTCCGGGCAGATTCCTCACAATCAAAAAGTTCATATTCTCATTCATGAACTCATAATATGTATGAATCCATCAACAAAAAACATTATATCTCGTGTTTTTAGAGCGCTATCTGCAGTTATATGAAGTTTGAAATAAGTCAAAAATTACCACATTCTCAGCGGATTCAAAGTATCGCAAATCTCATGAATCTATCCAATACAACATAATACGCATGAATCCGTCTTCAAATGCACAAAATTTCGCATTTCCAGCGAGTTATCAGCGCTTTTATTCTAAGTTTCGTTGAGAAATTTATGATTCTGTAAATCTGCTCAGAAGCAAGATTTTGCTTCAGAAATGCGTTATATTGCAGAATCTAGCACCAATTACATCATATTCCGTGTTTTTTAGAGCGCTATTTGCAGTTTTACAAACGTATGGGAATAAGTCGAAATCACGCTTTTCCGGGCAGATTTTCACAATCAAAAAGTTCATATTCTCATTCAGGAACTCATAATATGTATGAGTCCATCAACAAGAACATCATATCTCGTGTTTTGAGAGCGCTATCTGCAGTTATATGAAGTTTGAAATAAGTCGAAATTACCACATTCTCAGCGGTTTCAAAGTATCGCAAATCACATAAATCTATCCAATACAACATAATACGCATGAATCCGTCCTCAAATGCACAAAATTTTGCGTTTCCAGCGAGTTATCAGCGTTCTTTCTGAGTTTCGTTGAGAAATTTGTGATTCCGTGAATCTGCTCAGAAGCTAGATTTTGCTTCAGAAATGCGTTATATGCAGAATCTAGCACCAAATACATCATATTTCGTGTTTTTAGAGTGCTATTCGCAGTTTTAACAAACTTTGGAATTAGTCGGAATCATGCTTTTCGGGGCAGATTTTCAGAATCAAAAAGTTCATATTCCTCATTCAGGAACTCATAATATGTATGAATCCATCAACAAAAACATCATATCTCGTATTTTCAGAGCGCTATCTGCAGTTATATGAAGTTTGAAATAAGGTCAAAATTACCACATTCTCAGCGGTTTCAAAGTAACGCAAATCACAAAAATCTATCCAATACAACATAATACGCATGAATCCGTCCTCAAATGCACAAAATTTTGCGTTTTTCAGCGAGTTATCAGCGTTTTTTCTGAATTTTGTTGAGGAAATTTTTGATTCTGTAAATCTGCTCAGAACAAGATTTCGCTTCAGAAATGCGTTATATGGCAGAATCTAGCACCAAATACATCATATTTCGTGTTTTTCGAGTGCTATTCGCAGTTTCACAAACTTTGGAATAAGTCGAAGTCACGCTTTTCCGGCAGATTCTCACAATCAAAAAAGTTCATATTCTCATTCATGAACTCATAATATGTATGAATCCATCAACAAAAACACTTATATCTCGTGTTTTTAGAGCGCTATCTGCAGTTATATGAAGTTTGAAATAAGTCAAAATTACCACATTCTCAGCGGATTCAAAGTATCGCAAATCTCATGAATCTATCCAATACAACATAATACGCATGAATCCGTCTTCAAATGCACAAAATTTCGCATTTCCAGCGAGTTATCAGCGCTTTTATTCTAAGTTTCGTTGAGAAATTTTTGATTCTGTAAATCACGCTCAGAAGCAAGATTTGTCTCAGAAATGCGTTATATGGCAGAATCTAGCACCAAATACATCATATTTAGTGTTTTTAGAGTGCTATTCGCAGTTTTACAAACTTTGGAATAAGTCGAAATCACGCTCTTCCGGGCAGATTTTCACAATCAAAAAAGTTCATATTCTCATTAAGGAACTCATAATATGTATGAGTTCATCAACGAAAAACATCATATCTCGTGTTTTCAGAGCGCTATCTGCAGTTATATGAAGTTTGAAATAAGTCAAAATTACCACATTCTCAAAGGTTTCAAAGTATCGCAAATCACATAAATCTATCCAATACAACATAAATACGCATGGATCCGTCGTCAAATGCACTAAATTTTGCGTTTCCAGCGAGTTATCAGCGTTTTTTTCTGAGTCTCGTTGAGAAATTTTGATTCTGTTAATCTGCTCAGAAGCAAGATTTTGCTTCAGAAATGCGTTATATGGCAGAATCTAGCACCAAATACACATCATATTTCGTGTTTTTTAGAGCGCTATTTGCAGTTTTACAAACGTTGGAATGAGTCGAAATCACGCTTTTCGTGGCAGATTTCACAATCAAAAAGTTCATATTTTCATTCAGGGAACTCATAATATGTATGAAGTCCATCATTAAAAACATCATATCTTGTGTTTTCAGAGCGCTATCTGCAGTTATATGAAGTTTGAAAACAAGTCAAAATTACCACAATTCTCAGCGGTTTCAAAGTATCGCAAATCACATGAATCTATCCAATACAACATAATACGCATGAATTCGTCCTCAAATGCACAAAAATTTTGCATTTCCAGCGAGTTATCAGCTTGAGAAATTTTTGATTCTGTAAATCTGCTCAGGAGCAAGATTTTGCTTCAGAAATGCGTTATATGGCAGAATCTAGCACCAAATACATCATATTCCGTGTTTTTAGAGTGCTATTCGCAGTTTTACAAACATTGGAATAAGTCGAATCACGCTTTTCCGGGCAGATTCTCACAATCAAAAAGTTCATATTCTCATTCAGGAACTCATAATATGTATGAATCAATCAACAAAAACATCATATCTCGTGTTTTCAGAGCGCTATCTGCAGTTATATGAAGTTTGAAATAAGTCAAAATACCACATTCTCAGCGGTTTTCAAAGTATCGCAAATCACATAAATCTATCCAATACAACATAATACGCATATATCCGTCCTCAAATGCACAAATATTCGCATTTCCAGCGAGTTATCAGCGTTTTTATTCTGAGTTTCGTTGAGAGATTTATGATTCTGTAAATCTGCTCAGAAGCAAGATTTTGCTTCAGAAATGCGTTATATTGCAGAATCTAGCACCAATTACATCATATTCCGTGTTTTTAGAGCGCTATTTGCAGTTTTACAAACGTTGGAATAAGTCGAAATCACGCTTTTCCGGGCAGATTTTCACAATCAAAAAGTTCATATTCTCATTTAGGAACTCATAATATGTATGAGTCCATCAACAAGAACATCATATCTCGTGTTTTGAGAGCGCTATCTGCAGTTATATGAAGTTTGAAATAAGTCGAAATTACCACATTCTCAGCGGTTTCAAAGTATCGCAAATCACATAAATCTATCCAATACAACATAATACGCATGAATCCGTCCTCAAATGCACAAAATTTTGCGTTTCCAGCGAGTTATCAGCGTTTTTTCTGAGTTTCGTTGAGAAATTTGTGATTCCGTGAATCTGCTCAGAAGCTAGATTTTGCTTCAGAAATGCGTTATATGCAGAATCTAGCACCAAATACATCATATTTCGTGTTTTTAGAGTGCTATTCGCAGTTTTACAAACTTTGGAATTAGTCGGAATCATGCTTTTCGGGGCAGATTTTCAGAATCAAAAAGTTCATATTCTCATTCAGGAACTCATAATATGTATGAATCCATCAACAAAAACATCATATCTCGTATTTTCAGAGCGCTATCTGCAGTTATATGAAGTTTGAAATAAGTCAAAATTACCACATTCTCAGCGGTTTCAAAGTAACGCAAATCACAAAAATCTATCCAATACAACATAATACGCATGAATCCGTCCTCAAATGCACAAAATTTTGCGTTTTCAGCGAGTTATCAGCGTTTTTTCTGAATTTTGTTGAGAAATTTTTGATTCTGTAAATCTGCTCAGAAACAAGATTTCGCTTCAGAAATGCGTTATATGCAGAATCTAGCACCAAATACATCATATTTCGTGTTTTTCGAGTGCTATTCGCAGTTTCACAAACTTTGGAATGAGTTGAAGTCACGCTTTTCCGGGCAGATTCTCACAATCAAAAAGTTCATATTCTCATTCATGAACTCATAATATGTATGAATCCATCAACAAAAACATTATATCTCGTGTTTTTTAGAGCGCTATCTGCAGTTATATGAAGTTTGAAATAAGTCAAAATTACCACATTCTCAGCGGATTCAAAGTATCGCAAATCTCATGAATCTATCCAATACAACATAATACGCATGAATCCGTCCTCAAATGCACAAAATTTCGCATTTCCAGCGAGTTATCAGCGTTTTTTTCTGAGTTTCGTTGAGAAATTTTAGATTCTGTAAATCTGCTCAGAAGCAAGATTTTGCTCCAGAAACGCGGTATATGGCAGAATCTAGCACCAAATACATCATATTTCGTGTTTTTAGAGCGCTATTTGCAGTTTTACAAACTTTGGAATAGGTCGAAATCACGCTTTTCGCGCAGATTTTCAGAATCAAAAAGTTCATATTCCGATTCAGGAACTCATAATATGTATGAATCCATCAACAAAAACATCATATCTCGTGTTCTCAGAGCGCTATCTGCAGTTATATGAAGTTTGAAATAAGTCAAAATTACCACATTCTCAGCGGTTTCAAAGTATCGCAAATCACATAAATCTATCCAATACAACATAATACGCATGAATCCGTCCTCAAATGCACAAAATTTTGCGTTTCCAGCGAGTTATCAGCGTTTTTTTCTGAGTTTCGTAGAGAAATTTTTGATCCTGTAAATCTGCTCAGAAGCAAGATTTGGCTTCAGAAATGCGTTATATGGCTGAATGTAGCACCAAATACATCATATTTTGTGTTTTTAAAGTGCTGTTCGCAGTTTTACTGTAGTGTATTATACTAACATAGAGTTGGCAACACTGATTGTTATTTTATTATTAATTTGTTTATAACTATACGAAGGCAGTCGTGGCTAGCTCGCCAGGAACTTAACATTAATATTGTATTCGTGTGTGTGTGTGAATAAATAGGTATTGAAGTAATATCGTGAAATAATTATCAAACTACCACTCACTCCACTACAGTGGCGACGAGGATATTAAATACTGAATTGATTAAAATTCATTTAAATCTTAACATTAAAAAAAAATATGGAAGCAGTTGTCGGACATCTCCGGGAATTCGATCCAGCAAGTGGAGACTGGAGTATTTTCAAAGCGCGACTCGAAAATTATTTTCTGGCAAATGAAATTAAGAACCTTCCTAAAAAGCGTGCTGTTTTATTAAATATATTGAGCGAAAATGCTTATAAACTAATATTTAATCTCTCATTGCCCGAATAAACCGGAAACTGAAATTATGAAGATTTGATCAAACTTATGGACACTCATTTTAAACCGGCGATATCCATGTTTTGCCGCGCGATATAAATTTTACGGAGCAACAATGTTAAATAATGAAAGTGCTAACGATTGGGCCTGCTAGAGTGCGCAATTTAGCAGTTCATTGTGCGTTTGGTGCAAACGGAATTGACATTGCATTGAGAGACAGATTTATGGTGGGTTACCAAAAAGGAGCTGTACAGGATCGGCTATTTGAAGAGAAACCTACAGCAACTTTCAGCGAAGTCGTGGAGATCGCCACCACAAAATCAGCAGCTAGGAATAATACGTGCGATTCGATGCAGGGTAAAGTCCGAGCCGGGCTTGAACCATGTCCGTTGGAGACGGACACAGGGAGGACAGCGGCCGGTGAACGAGAGCGGAGCAGCATGTTCATCATGTGGCAAGTCAAATCACACTTCAAACAAGTGTTATTTTCGTAATAGTGTGTGTAATGCATGTGGCAATAAAGGTCATATTTCTACAGTTTGTGTGTCAAGATTTAAAAACAAAACAAAAAATACGAAAATTTACACTCATAAATATTTAGAAGCAAATGTAGATGATACAGATACATCATTAAAAATATATAAATTGTCAAGTGAATTTTGCGATCCAATTACCTTAAATATTCTTATTGAAAATAAATCATTATGTTTTGAGATTGATACAGGGGCCAGTGTGTCTGCTATATCAAAGAGTTTTTTGAAAGAAAAACTAAGTCAATGTAAATTACTAAAAACAAGTAAATATCTACTTTCTTATAACGGCAACAAAATATTCCCAATTGGAAAATTAATTGTAAACGTAACATACAAGAATGTTCCGAAACAATTAACTATATTTGTAATAAAGGATGGTGGACCACCTGTATTAGGCCGTGATTTCTTAAGATGTTATAATTTAGGTATAGGTGAGGTTAATTTTATAAATGTAGGAAATGATATTGAGAAATTAAAAAATAAATAATGATGATGCTGACTGTTACGTGAAATGAAGAAAACGATGTACGGGAATTCAGTCACAAGTTTATTATTTCTATCCTACTCTACAGTTTCGGTCCCACCTGGACCATCTTCAGGAGTGAATAGAATTAGTGTTTGTGTATGTTGTCATCTGTAGTGTTAAAATAAATATTTATTTTAACACTACAGATGACAACATACACAAACACTAATTCTATTCACTCCTGAAGATGGTCCAGGTGGGACCGAAACTGTAGAGTAGGATAGAAATAATAAACTTGTGACTGAATTCCCGTACATCGTTTTCTTCATTAAAAAATAAATTTATTAACTTATTTTCACCTGGCCTAGGCACATTTAATAAAGGATTAGTAGCATTCAAATTGACAGAAGAAAATGTTACACCAAAATACTTTAGACCAAGACCATTACCTTACGCTTTAAAATCAAAAGTAGAACAGGAACTAAATCGTTTATTGGACGCAGATATCATTTCTCCTGTGGATTTTAGTGCGTGGGGTACACCTATAGTGCCTGTACTTAAAAAAGATGGTACAGTGAGAGTGTGTGGTGATTTAAAAGTCACAATAAATCCACATTTGGAAATCGATCGACATCCACTGCCACGTATCGAAGATATTTTTTGCAAGTCTGGAGGGCGGAGTATATTTTTCAAAAATAGATTTATTACAAGCCTACCTCCAAATTTGTTTAAAAGATAAATCAAAAGAATTAATGACAATAAGCACTCATAAGGGATTATTCCGTTATAATAGATTACCGTACGGTATTGCTTGTGCGCCTGCCAAGTTCCAAAAAATTATGGAATCTGTGATGCAAGGTCTAAATAATGTCGTTTTTCTAGACGATATATTGATCACCGGAAAAATGAACAGGAACACATTACCAACTTAGAAATTGTATTAAGTCGTTTAAATAATGTAGGATTCAAAATTTCTTTAGAAAAGTGCTCATTCTTTCAATCTAAACTTACGTATTTAGGCCATGTAATAGACCAAAATGGATTAATACTCCGGATGATAAAGTCAAGGCTATTAAAGATGCTCCAATTCCGAACTTTGTAACCCAATTGAAGTCATTTTTAGGCTTAGTTAATTACTACGCTAAATTTGTACCCAATATTTCAACAATATTGAGTCCTCTGTATGATTTACTGAAATCTTCAAGTAAATGGTACTGGTCTAATAAGTGCGATACCGCATTCAATACAATTAAGTCAATTTTGATAAAAAAAAAAAAAATTTTATCTCATTTCAATCCACAATTACCAATAATTTTAACGGTAGACGCCAGTGACTACGGGGGTAGGAGCGGTAATCGCTCATCGTATGCCGAACTATACCGAGAAACCTATCGCGTATGCGTCACGCACATTGAACGAATCTCAACGAAAATATGCGCAAATAGAAAAAGAAGCGTTTGCTATTATTTTTGCACTAGACAAATCAAATCAGTATTTATATAATACGAAATTCACATTACGAACAGATCATAAGCCATTACTTGCAATTTTCCACCCAAGAAAGGGTATTCCTCAATTCTCGGCTAATCGCCTTCGAAGATGGGCAGTAATATTATCGAACTATAGATATGAAATTGAATATGTTAAGTCGGAATCAAATAGTGCCGACAGTTTATCAAGATTACCTTTAAACAGTACCGAACTAGAAAATTTTGATGTTGATTACGTTAATTACTTCTCAGATAATCAAGATTTTCCAATAAATTTCAAAACAGTAAAAGAGTCAATGCAAAATGATAATTTTTTAATGAAAATTTTGAGTTTTCTTTGTAATGGTTGGCCAAAATCACAAGTAGAAAACGAAATTAAAGCATTTTATCGCATACGAGATGAAATCAGAATTCACGATGAATGTTTATTGTGGAATAATCGTTTAATAATTCCAACAGAATTACGAAATAAACTACTAAATGATTTTCATATTTCCCATATGGGAGTAGTAAAAATGAAGAGCGTAGCTCGATCATATTTTTGGTGGCCAGGACTAGATAAAGATATGAAAAATTTAACAAAAAAAATGCAATTCATGTATATTAAATAGAAATTCACCACCAAAAGTAGAATTAAATCCGTGGCCATGGCCAACACAACCATGGAGTCGGTTGCATATCGACTACATGGGTCCATTTTAGATGAATATTATTTAATTATACTAGATGCACATTCAAAATGGATTGAGGTATTTCCCGTTACTTCAATAACATCTGAAATCACAATTGAAATTCTTAAGAATTGTTTTGCTCGTTTTGGCTTACCGAGAACTATCGTTTCAGATAATGAAAGACAGTTTACTAGCGGAATATTTCAAACATTTATAAATATGAATAGAATCAATCATATTACATCACCACCCTTTAATCCAGCATCTAATGGTGCGGCAGAGAATGCTGTTAAAACCATTAAGAATGCGCTTAAGAATGCTATAAATAGTAATAGTAAAAAATTGTCTCTAAATTTATTAATTTCAAATTTCTTGTTTTATTATCGCACTACAAAACACTGTACCACTGGTGTCTCGCCTTCTTATTTATTGTTAGGCAGAGAATTACGTTCACGATTCCCACTTATTAGACTGGCGTGATGATTGCATTAATGATGAAATAAAAAGTAGAATACACAATCAGCAAGAGATACAGACTAAAAATTTCAAAGGAGCCCGTAAGGTCAATTTCGAACCGGGGGAGACAGTACTTGTTGAAGACTACAGAGGACTTAATAAAGTAGAATGGATCAAGGGTATATTAGTTAAGAGAATTGGAAAAGATGTATACTTTGTAAATATACCAGAAATAGGTAAAATGTGGAAAAGACACAGTAATCAGTTGAGGAAATTTTCAGTAAAACCGTCAATGCATTTACCTCTTCCTGGTGTAGAAGTTGAAGGAGAGAATTTGAGAGAAAAAGAAGTTGTAATACATCATAGTGATAAGAAACAAGACGATAGACCTGTAGGAGAAATAAAATCTCCTACCCGCCTCCAATATGATGTTAACTTCAAACAAAAGAGTTAAAACTATTTTCTAATCAATTAAAAATATATGTATATAATAATTTTTGGGGGTTTTTGTAATAATTTAGGCAGGGAGGATATGTAGTGTATTATACTAACATAGAGTTGGCAACACTGATTGTTATTTTATTATTAATTTGTTTATAACTATACGAAGGCAGTCGTAGCTAGCTCGCCAGGAACTAAACATTAATATTGTATTCGTGTGTGTGTGAATAAATAGGTATTGAAATAATATCGTGAAATAATTATCAAACTACCACTCACTCAACTACATTTACAAACTTTGGAATAAGTCGAAATCACGCTTTTCCAGGCAGATTTTCACGATCAAAAAGTTAATATTCTCATTCAGGAACTCATAATATGTATGAATCCATCAAAAAAAACATCACATCTCGTGTTTTCAGAGCGTCATCTGCAGTTATATGAAGTTTTGAAATAAGTCAGAATTACCCACACTCTCAGCGGTTTCAAAGTATCGCAAATCACATAAATCTATCCAATACAACATAATACGCATGAATCCGTCCCTCAAATGCACAAAATTTTGCGTTTCCAGCGAGTTATCAGCGTTCTTTCTGAGTTTCGTTGAGAAATATTTTGATTCTGTAAATCTGCTCAGAAGCAAGATTTTGCTTCAGAAATGCGTTATATGGCAGAATCTGGCACCAAATAAATCATATTTCGTGTTTTTAGAGTGTTATTCGCAGTTTTACAAACTTTGGGATAAGTCGAAATCACGCTTTTCCGGGCAGATTTTCACAATCAAAAAGTTCATATTCCTATTCAGGAACCCATAATATGTATGAATCCATCAACAAAAACATCATATCTCGTGTTTTCAGAGCGCTATCTGCAGTTACATATATGATGTTTGAAATAAGTCAAAATTACCACATTCTCAGCGGTGTCAAAGTCCAATACAACATAATACGCATGAATCCGTCCTCAAATGCACAAAATTTTGCGTTTCCAGCGAGTTATTAGCGTTTTTTCTGAGTTTCGTTGAGAAATTTTTGATTCTGTAAATCTGCTAAGATGCAAGATTTTGCTTCAGAAATGCGTTATATGGCAGAATCAAGCACCAGATACATCATATTTCGTGTTTTAAGAGTGCTATTCGCAGTTTTACAAACTTTGGAATAAGTCGAAATTACGCTTTTCCGGGCAGATTTTCACAATCAAAGAGTTAATATTCCCATTCAGGAACTCATAATATGTATGAATCCATCAACAAAAACATCATATCTTGTGTTTTCAGAGCGCTATCGGCAGTCATATGAAGTTTGGAATAAGTAAAAATTACCACATTCTCAGCGGTTTCAAAGTATCGCAAATCACATAAATCTATCCATACAACATAATTCGCATGAATCCGTCCTCAAATGCACAAAATTTTGCGTTTCCAGCGAGTTATCAGCGTTTTTTCTGAGTTTCGTTGAGAAATTTTTGATTCTGCTCAGAAGCAAGATTTTGCTTCAGAAATGCGTTATATGGCAGAATCTAGCACCAAATACATCATATTTCGTGTTTCAAGAGTGCTATTCGCAGTTTTACAAACATTGGAATAAGTCGCAATCACGCTTTTCCGGGCAGATTTTCACAATCAAAAAGTTCATATTCTCATTCAGGACTCATAATATGTATGAATCCATCATCAAAAACATCATATCTCGAGTTTTCAGAGCACTATCTGCAGTTATATGAAATTTGAAATGAGTAAAAATTACCACATTCTCAGCAGTTTCAAAGTATCGCAAATCACATAAATCTATTCAATACAACATAATACGCATGAATCCGTCCTCAAATGCACAAAATTTCGCATTTCCAGCGAGTTATCAGCGTTTTTTCTGAGTTTCGTTGAGAAATTTTTGATTCTGCAAATCTGCTCAGAAGCAAGATTTTGCTTCAGAAATGCGTTATATGGCAGAATCTAGCACCAAATACATCATATTTCGTGCTTTTAGAGCGCTATTTGCAGTTTTACAAACTTTGGAATAAGTCGAAATCACGCTTTTCCGCGCATATTCTCACAATCAAAAAGTTCATATTCCGATCCAGGAACTCATAATATGTATGAAGCCATCAACAAAAACATCATATCTCGTGTTTCCAGAGCGCTATCTGCAGTTATATCAAGTTTGAAATAAGGCAAAATTACCACATTCTCAGAGGTTTCAAAGTATCACAAATCACATAAATCCATCCAATACAACATAATACGCATGAATCCGTCCTTAAATGCACAAAACTTTGCGTTTCCAGCGAGTTATCAGCGTTTTTTCTGAGTTTCGTTGAGAAATTTTTGATTCTGTAAATCTGCTTAGAAGCAAGATTTTGCTTTAGAAATGCGTTATATGGCAGGATCTAGCACCAAATACATCATATCTTGTGTTTTTAGAGTGCTATTCGCAGTTTTACAAACTTTGGAATAAGTCGAAATCACACTTTTTCGGGCAGATTTTCACAATCAAAAATTTCATATTCTCATTCAAGAATTCATAATATGTATGAATCCATCAACAAAAACATCATATCTCGTGTTTTTAGAGCGCTATCTGCAGTTATATGAAGTTTGAAAATGAGTCAAAATTACCACATTCTCAGCGGTTTAAAAGTGTCGCAAATCACATAAATCTATCCAATACAACATAATACGCATGAATCCGTCCTCAAATGCACAAAATTTCGCATTTCCAGCGAGTTATCGGCGTTTTTATTCTGAGTTCGTTGAGAAATTTTTGATTCTGCAAATCTGCTCAGAAGCAAGATTTTGCTTCAGAAATGCGTTATATGGCAGAATCTAGCACCAAATACATCATATTTCGTGCTTTTAGAGCGCTATTTGCAGTTACAACCATTGGAATAAGTCGAAATCACGCTTTTCCGGGCAGATTTTCACAATCGAAAAGTTCATATTCTCATTCAGGAACTCATAATATGTATGAATCCATCAACCAAAACATCATATCTCGTGTTTTCAGAGCGCTATCTGCAGTTATATGAAGTTTGAAATAAGTCAAAATTACCACATTCTCAGCGGTTTCAAAGTATCGCAAATCACATAAATCCATCCAATGCAACATAATACGCATGAATCCGTCCTCAAATGCACAAAATTTCGCATTTCCAGCGAGTTATCGGCGTTTTTATTCTGAGTTTCGTTGAGGAATTTTTGATTCTGTAAATCTGCTCAGAAGCAAGATTTTGCTCCAGAAATGCGTTATATGGCAGAATCTAGCACCAAATACATCATATTTCGTGTTTTTAGAGCGCTATTTGCAGTTTCACAAACGTTGGAATAAGTCGAAATCACGCTTTTCCGGGCAGATTTTCACAATCAAAAAGTTCATATTCTCATTCAGGAACTCATAATATGTATGAATCCATCAACAAAAACATCATATCTTGTGTTCTCAGAGCGCTATCTGCAGTTATATGAAGTTTGAAATAAGTCAAAATTACCACATTCTCAGCGGTTTCAAAGTATCGCAAATTACATGAATCTATCCAATACAACATAATACGCATGAATTCGTCCTCAAATGCACAAAATTTTGCATTTCCAGCGAGTTATCAGCGTTTTTTCTGAGTTTCGTTGAGAAATTTTAGATTCTGTAAATCTGCTCAGAAGCAAGATTTTGCTTCAGAAACGCGTTATAGGGCAGAATCTAGCACCAAATACATCATATTTTGTGTTTTTAGAGCGCTATTTGCAGTTTTACAAACTTTGTAGTAAGTCGAAATCACGCTTCTCCGCTCAGATTTTCACAATCAAAAAGTTCATATTTCGATTCAGGAACTCATAATGTGTATGAATCCATCAACAAAAACGTCATATCTCGTGTTTTAAGAGCGCTATCTGCAGTTATATGAAGTTTGAAATAAGTCAAAATACCACATTCTCAACGGTTTCAAAGTATCGCAAATCACATAAATCTATCCAATACAACATAATACGCATGAATCCGTCCTCAAATGCACAAAATTTCGCGTTTCCAGCGAGTTATCAGCGTTTTTTTCTGAGTATCGTTGAGAAATTTTTGATTCTGTTAATCTGCTCAGAAGCAAGATTTTGTTTCAGAAATGCGTTATATGGCAGAATCAAGCACCAGATACATCATATTTCGTGTTTTAAGAGTGCTATTCGCAGTTTTACAAACTTTGGAATAAGTCGAAATTACGCTTTTCCGGGCAGATTTTCACAATCAAAGAGTTAATATTCCCATTCAGGAACTCATAATATGTATAAATCCATCAACAAAAACATCATATCTTGTGTTTTCAGAGCGCTATCGGCAGTTATATGAAGTTTGGAATAAGTAAAAATTACCACATTCTCAGCGGTTTCAAAGTATCGCAAATCACATAAATCTATCCAATACAACATAATTCGCATGAATCCGTCCTCAAATGCACAAAATTTTGAGTTTCCAGCAAGTTATCAGCGTTTTTTCTGAGTTTCGTTGAGAAATTTTTGATTCTGCTCAGAAGCAAGATTTTGCTTCAGAAATGCGTTATATGGCAGAATCTAGCACCAAATACATCATATTTCGTGTTTTTAGAGTGCTATTCGCAGTTTTACAAACATTGGAATAAGTCGAAATCACGCTTTTCCGGGCAGATTTTCACAATCAAAAAGTTAATATTCTCATTCAGGAACTCATAATATGTCTGAATCCATCATCAAAAAACATCATATCTCGAGTTTTCAGAGCACTATCTGCAGTTATATGAAGTTTGAAATAAGTAAAAATTACCACATTCTCAGCGGTTTCAAAGTATCGCAAATCACATAAATCTATTCAATACAACATAATACGCATAAATCCGTCCTCAAATGCACAAAATTTCGCATTTCCAGCGAGTTATCAGCGTTTTTTCTGAAATTCGTTGAGAAATTTTTGATTCTGTAAATCTGCTCAGAAGCAAGATTTTGCTTTAGAAATGCGTTATATGGCAGGATCTAGCACCAAATACATCATATCTTGTGTTTTTAGAGTGCTATT
>OZ022327.1:33925710-33994385 GCA_963989225.1 Dromius quadrimaculatus
GGATTCATATATATTATGGGTTCCTGAATAGGAATATGAACTTTTTGATTGTGAAAATCTGCCCGAAAAGCGTGATTTCGACTTATTCCAAAGTTTGTAAAACTGCAAATAGCACTCTTAAAACACGAAATATGATGTATTTGGTGCAAGATTCTGCCATAGAAAGCATTTCTGAAGCAAAATCGTGCTTCTGAGCAGATTTACAGAATCAAGAATTTCTCAACGAGACTCAGAAAAAACGCTGATAACTCACTGGAAACGCAAAATTTTGTGCATTTGAGAACGGATTCATGCGTATAATGTTGTATTGAATAGATTTATGTGATTTGCTAGACTTTGAAACCGCTGAGAATGTGGTAATTTTGACTTATTTCAAACTTCATATAACTGCAGATGGCGCTCTGAAAACACAAGATATGATGTTTTTGTTGATGGATTCATACATATAATGAGTTCTTGAATAGAAATATGAACTTTTAGATTGTGAAAATCTGCGCGGAAAAGCGTGATTTCGACTTATTCCAAAGTTTGTAAAACTGCAAATAGCGCTCTAAAAACACGGAATATGATGTATTTGGTGCTAGATTCTGCCATATAACGCATTTCTGAAGCAAAATCTTGCTTCGGAGCAGATTTACAGAATCAAAAATTTCTCAACGAGACTCAGAAAAAACGCTGATAACTTGCTGGAAACGCAAAATTTTGTGCATTTGAGGACAGATTTATGCGTATTATGTTGTACTGGATAGATTAATGTGTTTGCGATACTTTGAAACCGCTGAGAATGTGGTAATTTTGACTTATTTCAACGTCATATAACTGCAGATAGCTCTCTGAAAACACGAGATATGACGTTTTTTGTTGATGGATTCATACATATTAAGAGTTCCTCAATAGGAATATGAACTTTTTGATTGTGAAAATCTGCCCGGAAAAGCGTGATTTCGACTTATTTAAAGTTTGTAAAACTGCTAATAGCACTCTTAAAACACGAAATATGATGTATTTAGTGCTAGATTCTGCCATATAACGCATTTCTGAATCAAAATCTTGCATCTGAACAGATTTACAAAATCAAAAATTTCTCAACGAAACTCAGAAAAAACGCTGATAACTCGCTGGAAACGCAAAATTTTGTGCATTTGAGGACGGAATCATGCGTATTATGTTGTATTGGATAGATTCATGTGATTTGCGATACTTTGAAACCGCTGAGAATGTGGAAATTTTGACTTATTTCAAACTTCATATAACTGCAGATAGTGCTCTTAAAACACGAGATATGATGTTTTTGTTGATGGATCCATACATATTATGAGTTCCTGTATTTGAATATGAACTTTTTGATTGTAAATATCTGCGCGGAAAAGCGTGATTTCGACTTATTCCAAAGTTTGTAAAACCGCAAATAGCGCTCTAAAAACACGAAATATGATGTATTTGGTGCTAGATTCTGCCATATAACGCATTTCTGAAGCAAAATCTTGCTTCTGAGCGGATTTACAGAATCAAAAATTTCTCAACGAGACACAGAAAAAACGCTGATAACTCGCTAGAAACAAAAAATTTTGTGCATTTGAGGACAGATTCATGCGTATCATGTTGCATTGGATAGATTTATGTGATTTGCGATACTTTGAAACCGCTGAGAATGTGGTAATTTTGACTTATTTCAAACTTCATATAACTGCAGATAGCGCTCTGAAAACGCAAGATATGATGTTTTTGTTGATGGATCCATACATATTATGAGATCCTGAATGAGAATATGAACTTTTGATTGTGAAAATCTGCCCGGAGAAGCGTGATTTCGACTTATTCCAAAGTTTGTAAAACTGCAAATAGCGCTCTAAAAACACGAAATATGATGTATTTGGTGCTAGATTCTGCCATATACCGCATTTCTGAAGCAAAATCTTGCTTCTGAGCAGATTTACAGAATCAAAAATTCCTCAACGAGACTCAGAAAAAGCGCTGATAACTCGCTGGAAACGCAAAGTTTTGTGCATTTGAGGACGGATTCATGCGTATTATGTTGTATTGGATAGATTTATGTGATTTGCGATACTTTGAAACCGCTGAGAATGTGGTAATTTTGACTTATTTCAACTTAATATAACTGCAGATAGCGCCTGAAAACACGAGATATGACGTTTTTGTTGATGGATTCATACATATTAAGAGTTCCTCAATAGGAATATGAACTTTTTGATTGTGAAAATCTGCCCGGAAAAGCGTGATTTCGACTTATTCCAAAATTTGTAAAACTGCTAATAGCATTCTAAAAACACGAAATATGATGTATTTGGTGCTAGATTCTGCCATATAACGCATTTCTGAAGCAAAATCTTGCATCTGAACAGATTTACAAAATCAAAATTTCTCAACGAAACTCAGAAAAAACGCTGATAACTTGCTGGAAACGCAGCATTTTGTGCATTTGAGGACAGATTCATGCGAATTATGTTGTATTGGATAGATTTATGTGATTTGCGATACTTTGAAACCGCTGAGAATGTGGGTAATTCCGACTTATTTCAACTTCATATAACTGCAGATAGCGCTCTGAAAACACGAGATATGAGGTTTTTGTTGATGGATTCATACAAATTATGAGTTCCTGAATAGGAATATGAACTTTTTGATTGTGAAAATCTGCGCGGAAAAGCGTGATTTCGACTTATTCCAAAGTTTGTAAAACTGCAGATAGCGCTCTAAAAACACGAAATATGACCTATTTGTTGCTAGATTCTGCCATATAACGCATTTCTGAAGCAAAATCTTGCTTCTGAGCAGATTTATAGAATCAAAAATATCTCAACGAGACTTATGATGTATTATCAAAAAATTTCTCAACGAAACTCAGAAAAAACCCTGATAACTTGCTGGAAACGCAAAATTTTTGTGCATTTGAGGACAGATTCATGCGTATTATGTTGTATTGGATAGATTTATGTGATTTGCGATACTTTGAAACTGCTCAGAATGTGGTAATTTTGACTTATTTCAAAATTTCATATAACTGCAGATAGCGCTCCGAAAACACGAGATACGATGTTTTTGTCGATAGATTTAAACATATTTTGAGGTCCTGAATAGGAATATGAACTTTTGATTGTGAAAATCTGCGCGGAAAAACGTGATTTCGACTTATTCCAAAGTTTGTGAAACTGCAAATAGCACTCTAGAAACACGGAATATGATGTATTTGGTGCTAGATTCTGCCATATAACGCATTTTTGAAGCAAAATCTTGCTTCTGAGCAGTTTTACACGATCAAAAGTTTCTCAACGAGACTCGGAAAAAACGCTGACAACTTGCTGGAAACGCAAAATTTTGTGCTTTTGAGGACGGATTCATGCGTATTATGTTGTATTGGATAGATTCATGTGATTTGCGATACTTTGGAAAAGCTCAGAATGTGGTAATTTTGACTCAATTTAAACTTCATATAACTGCAGATAGCGCTCTGAAAACACGAGATACGATGTTCTTGTCGATAGATTCATACATATTATGAGGTCCTGAATAGGAATATGAACTTCTTGATTGTGAAAATCTGTGCGGAAAAGCGTGATTTCGACTTATTCCAAAGTTTGTAAAACTGCAAATAGCACTCTAAAAACACGAAATATGATGTATTTGGTGCTAGATTCTGCCATATAACGCATTTTTTGAAGCAAAATCTTGCTTCTGAGCAGATTTACAGGATCAGAAAGTTCTCAACGAGACTCAGAAAGAACGCTGTTAACTCGCTGGAAACGCAAAATTATGTGCATTTGGGGACGGATTCATGCGTATTATGTTGTATTGGATAGTTCTATGTGATTTGCGATACTTTGAAACTGCTCAGAATGTGGCAATTTTGACTTATTTTAAACTTCATATAACTGCAGATAGCGCTCTGAAAACATAAGATACTATGTTTTTGTGGATAGATTCATACATATCATGAGGTCCTGAATAGGAATATGAACTCTTTGGTAGTGAAAATCTGCGCGGAAAAGCGTGACTTCGACTTATTCCAAAGTTTGTAAAACTGCAAATTGCACCCTTAAAACACGAAATATGATGTATTTGGTTCTAGATTCTGCCATATAAACATATTTTTGAAGCAAAATCTTGCTCCTGATCAGATTCACACGATCAAAAATTTCTCAACAAGACTCAGAAAAAACGCTGATAACTCGCTGGAAAACGCTGAATTCTGTGCATTTGAGGATGGATTCATGCGTATTATGTTGTATTGGATAGATTTATGTGATTTGCGATACTTTGAAACTGCTCAGAATGAGGTAATCTTGACTTATTTCAAATTTCATATATAACTGCAGATAGCACTCTGAAAACACGAGGTACGATGTTTTTGTCGATAGATTCATACATATTATGAGGTCCTGAATAGGAATATGAACTTTTTGATCGTGAAAATTTGCGCGGAAAAGCTTGATTTTGACTTATTCCAAAGTTTGCAAAACTGCAAATAGCACTCAGAAAACACAAAATATGGTGTATTTGGTGCCTAGATTCTGCCATATAACGCATTTTTGAAGACAAATCTTGCTTTTTGTGCAGATTTACACGATCAAAAATATCTCAACGAGACTCAGAAAATACGCTGATGACTCGCTGGAAACGCTGAATTCTGTGCATTTGAGGACGGATTTATGCGTATTATGTTGTATTGGATAGAATTATGTGATTTGCGATACATTGAAACTGCTCAGAATGTGGTAATTTTGACTTATTTCAAACTTCATATAACTGCAGATAGCGCTCTGAAAACACGAGGTACGATGTTTTTGTCGATGGATTCATACATATTATGAGGTCCTGGATAGGAATATCAACTCCTTGATTGTGAAAATCTGCGCGGAAAAGCGTGATTTCGACTTTTTCCAAAGTTTGTAAAACTGCAAATAGCACTCTAAAAACACGAAATATGATGTATTTGGTGCTAGATTCTGCCATATAACGCCTTTTTGAAGCAAAATCTTGCTTCTGAGCAGATTAAAGGATCCAGAATTCCTCAACGAGACTCAGAAAAAGCGCTGATAACTCGCTGGAAACGCAAAGTTTTGTGCATTTGAGGACGGATTCATGCGTATTATGTTGTATTGGATAGATTTATGTGATTTGCGATACTTTGAAACTGCTCAGAATGTGGTAATTTTGACTTATTTCAAACTTCATATAACTGCAGATAGCGCTCTGAAAACACAAGATACGAGTTTTCTGTCGATAGATTCATACATATTATGAGGTCCTGAATAGGAATATGAGCTTTTTGATTGTAAAAATCTGCGCGGGAAAGCGTGATTTCGACTTATTCCAAAGTTTGTAGAACTGCAAATAGCACTCTGAGAACATGATATATGATGTATTTGGTGCTAGATTCTGCCACATAACGCATTTCTAAAGCAAAATCTTGCGTCTGAGCAGATTTACAGGATCAAAAATTTCTCAACGAGACTCAGAAAAATCGCTGATAACTCGCTGGAAACGCAAAATTTTGTGCATTTGAGGACAGATCCATGCGTATTATGTTGTATTGGATAGATTTATGTGATTTGCAATACTTTGAAACTGCTCGGAATGTGGTAATTTTGACTTATTTCAAATTTAATATAACTGCAGATAGCGCTCTAAAAACACGAGATACGATGTTTTTGACGATAGATTCATACATATTATGAGGTCCTGAAAAGGAATATGAACTTTCTGATTGTGAAAATCTGCGCGGGAAAGCGTGATTTCGACTTATTCCAAAGTTTGTAAAACTGCAAAATAGCACTCTAAGAACACGAAATATGATGTATTTTGGTGCTAGATTCTGCCATATAATGCATTTTGGAAGCAAAATCTTGCTTCTGAGCAGATTTACAGGATCAAGAATTTCTCAACGAGACTCAGAAAAAGCGCTGATAGCTTGCTGAAAGCGCAAAGTTTTGTGCATTTGAGGATGGATTCATGCGTATTATGTTGTAATTGGATAGATTTATGTGATTTGCGATACTTTGAAAACGCTCAGAATGTGGTAATATTGACTTATTTCAAACTTCATATAACTGCAGATAGCGCTCTGAAAACACGAGATAGGATGTTTTTGTCGATAGATTCATACATATCATGAGGCTCTGAATAGGAATATGGACTTTTTGATTGTGAAAATCTGCGCGGCAAAGCGTGATTTCGACTTATTCCAAAGTTTGTAAAACTGCAAATAGCATTCTGAAAACACGAAATATGATGTATTTGGTGCTAGATTCTGCAATATAACGCATTTTTGAAGCAAAATCTTGCTTTAGAGCAGATTTACAGGATCAAAAATTTCTCAACGAGACTCAGATAAAACGCTGAAAACTCGCTGGAAACGCAAAATTTTGTGCATTAGAGGACGGATTCATGCGTATTATGTTGTATTGGATAGATTTATGTGATTTGCGATGCTTTGAAACTGCTCAGGATGAGGTAATTTTGACTTATTTCAAACTTCATATAACTGCAGATAGCGCTCTGAAAAACACGAGCTACGATGTTTTTGTCGATAGATGCATACATATTATAAGGTCCTGAATAGGAATATGAACTTTTTTGATTGTGAAAATCTGCGCGGAAAAGCGTGATTTAGACTTTTTCCAAAGTTTGTAAAACTGCAAAAAGCACTCTAAAAACACGAAATATGATGTATTTGGTGCTAGGTTCTGCCATATAACGCATTTTTGAAGCAAAATCTTGCTTCTGAGCAGATTAAACAGGATCAAAAATCTCTCAACGAGACAGAAAAAAACGCTGATAACTCGCTAGAAACGCAAAATTTTGTGCATTTGAGAACGGATTCATGCGTATTATGTTGTATTGGATAGATTTATGTGATTTGCGATACTTTGAAACTGCTCGGAATGTGGTAATTTTGACTTATTTCAAATTTCATATAACTGCAGATAGCGCTCTAAAAACACTTGATACGATGTTTTTGACGAAAGATTCATACATATTATGAGGTCCTGAATAGGAATATGAACTTTCTGATTGTGAAAATCTGCGCGGGAAAGCGTGATTTCGACTTATTCCAAAGTTTGTAAAACTGCAAATAGCACTCTAAGAACACGAAATATGATGTATTTGGTGCTAGATTCTGCCATATAACGCATTTTTGAAGCAAAATCTTGCTTCTGAGCAGATTTACAGGATCAAGAATTTCTCAACGAGACTCAGAAAAAGCGCTGATAACTCGCTGGAAGCGCAAAGTTTTGTGCATTTGAGGACGGATTCATGCGTATTATGATGTATTGGATAGATTTATGTGATTTGCGATACTTTGAAAACGCTCAGAATGTGGTAATTTTGACTTATTTCAAACTTCATATAACTGCAGATAGCGCTCTGAAAACACGGGATATGATGTTTTTGTCGATAGATTCATACATATCATGAGGTCCTGAATAAGAATATAGACTTTTTGATTGTGAAAATCTGCGCGGAAAAGCGTGATTTCGACTTATTCCAAAGTTTGTGAAACTGCAAATAGCACTCTAAAAACACGAAATATGATGTATTTGGTGCTAGGTTCTGCCATATAACTCATTTTTGAAGCAAAATCTTGCTTCTGAGCAGATTTACAGGATCAAAAATTTCTCAACGAGACTCAGAAAAAAACGCTGATAACTCGCTAGAAACGCAAAATTTTGTGCATTTGAGAACGGATTCATGCGTATTATATTGTAT
Source organism: Dromius quadrimaculatus (assembly GCA_963989225.1). Classification (NCBI taxonomy): domain Eukaryota; kingdom Metazoa; phylum Arthropoda; class Insecta; order Coleoptera; family Carabidae; genus Dromius; species Dromius quadrimaculatus. The sequence continues at coordinate 33,933,439 of OZ022327.1, forward strand.
TGGATAGATTTATGTGATTTGCGATACTTTGAAACTGCTCAGAATGTGGTAATTTTGACTTATTTCAAACTTCATGTAACTGCAGATAGCGCTCTGAAAACACGGGATATGATGTTTTTGTCGATAGATTCATACATATCATGAGGTCCTGAATAAGAATATAGACTTTTTGATTGTGAAAATCTGCGCGGAAAAGCGTGATTTCGACTTATTCCAAAGTTTGTGAAACTGCAAATAGCACTCTAAAAACACGAAATATGATGTATTTGGTGCTAGGTTCTGCCATATAACCCATTTTTGAAGCAAAATCTTGCTTCTGAGCAGATTTACAGGATCAAAAATTTCTCAACGAGACTCAGAAAAAACGCTGATAACTCGCTAGAAACGCAAAATTTTTGTGCATTTGAGAACGGATTCATGCGTATTATATTGTATTGGATAGATTTATGTGATTTGCGATACTTTGAAACTGCTCAGAATGTGGTAATTTTGACTTATTTCAAACTTCATATAACAGCAGATAGCGCTCTGAAAACACGAGATACGATGTTCTTGTCGATAGAAGCATACATATTATGAGGTCCTGAATAGGAATATGAACTTTTTGATTGTGAAAATCTGCACGGAAAAGCGTGATTTAGACTTTTTCCAAAGTTTGTAAAACTGCAAATAGCACTGTTTGAGCCATTTAAAATAAAATCAAAAACTTAATGTTCAAAGAAGAATTTACTAAATTAAATTCATCGGCCTGAAAAGGAGCACGCATCAAGTCAAATTGTTTGTAATGGTACTCGTAGCGCCATCTACTGGTCTTCGGTACTGCCTTGCGCGTTGGACACCTTTTTGGGCTTTCGTTAAGACACGTTGGTTTGTGCTCACTATTGGTCATGTTTTTGCATCAATCACTTGTAAAAAACCTCGTGTCACCGAAATCTTTAGGGTTAATAATTTGTCGTTCACGCCAAAAGTTATCGGTTTATTTTGTGTCGTGGAACGAGATTAATTGTCAATCGTCACGATTGACAAGTGGTGGAAGTGGTGTCAAATTTTGTTTACCATTTGCCTGAAATCGAGGGCATCAACCAACAATTCTCTCTACTGGACCAGAAGCTCTAGGAAGAAGCTGAGCCAATGACCAGACTGGTAAAAGGGGATAGATTCCTAAAATTTCCTACCAACTGATTTCTATCCTCTCCCGGAAAATCATCCCCTTTTTCTTTTCAGTGAGACGGCGCAGCATTGGGGTGAGTTTGAAATTTGTTGGCATCGCAATCATTAATTTGATTATTGATATAACTTGTTTATATGTTCTTCTTGATTTCGATATTTGTCGTTAAATATATTATTACAGTCCACTATTTCGTTCTCTATCGGAAAAATCATTTGAATGCCCGTTTCGCGTTGGATTCGTGGTCTAAAACATTTTGATTTCTCTCAGTAAATTGATCCGCAGAAACTAGTACTCTAAAAACACGAAATATGATGTATTTGGTGCCAGGTTCTGCCATATAACGCATTTTTGAAGCAAAATCTTGCTTCAGAGCAGATTAACAGGATCAAAAATTTCTCAACGAGACTCAGAAAATACGCTGATAACTCGCTGGAAACGCAAAATTTGGTGAATTTGAGGACAGATTCATAAGTATTATGTTTGTATTGGAGAGATTTATGTAATTTGCGATACTTTGAAACTGCTCAAAATGTGGTAGTTTTGACTTATTTCAAACTTCATATAACTGCAGATAGCGCTCTGAAAACACGCGATACGATGTTTTTGTAGATAGATTCATACATATTATGAGGTCCTGAATAGGAATATGAACTTTTTGATTGTGAAAATCTGCGCGGGAGAGCGTGATTTCGACTTATTCCAAGTTTGTAAAACTACAAATAACACTCTAAAAACACGAAATATAATGTATTTGGTGCAAGATTCTGCCATATAACGCATTTTTTGAGCAAAATCTTGCTCCTGAGCAGATTTACAGGATAAAAAATCTCCCAACGACTCAGAAAAAACGCTGATAACTCGCTGAAAACGCAAAATTTTGTACATTTGAGAACGGATTCATGCGTATTATGTTGTATTGGATAGATTTATGTGATTTGCGATACTTTGAAACTGCTCAGAATGTGGTGATTTTGACTTATTTCAAACTTCATATACCTGCAGATAGCGCTCTGAAAACACGAGATACGATGTTTTTGTAGATAGATTCATTCATATTATGTGGTCCTGAATAGGAATATGAACTTTTTGATTGTGAAAATCTGCGCGGAAAAGCGTGATTTCGACTCATTCCAAAGTTTGTATAACTGCAAATAGCACACTAAAAACACGAAATATGATTTATTTGGTGCTAGGCTTCTGCCATATAACGCATTTTTGAAGCAAAATCTTGCTTCTGAGCAGATTTACAGGATCAAAAATTACTCAACGAGACTCAGGAAAAAACGCTGATAACTCGCTGGAAACGCAAAATTTTGTGAATTTGAGGACAGATTCATGTGTATTCTGTGTATTGGAGAGACTTATGTAAGTTGCGATACTTTGAAACTGCTCAGAATGTGGTAATTTTGACTTATTTCAAACTTCATATTATTATTATTATTATTATTATTAAATTTACACTACCCAACAGATACAAATCCACTAACTGGGCAGGAAAAAGTACAAAATATTAGAGATTAATTAATTGAATGAATGAAATCTAAAGGTACTTAATATAATACATGGTTTTTTATTATTTAGGAGTTAAAAGAAAAATATCTACATTTGCAAATTTTGAATCATAAACCGAACACATTCGATGAATGGGTGATGAAAAATAAATGTTAGTTCTAGGAATTGGTAAATAAAAGGAACTAGAATATCGGGTGTGGAGGAATGGAGTGTGGAAGGGTAGAAGGCTGAGAGAAACAGGATCGTCAATCTCACCGTGAATCAATTTGGAGAGATGAAAAATCAAATTAAATTCACGACGTTCATATAATGAATGAAAATTAAATATTTCCAAAAGATCTTTGTAGCCTACAGTATGATCTGGATAGTTACCAAATTTTTTGAAATATATATATCGTAGGAATTTTTTTTGGATAGTTTCAATGTGGTCCTGATTGTGTTTCGTAAACAGGACTCCAAATAATACAGCAATACTCAAGCTTGGAACGAACGAAGGAGAAATATAAATAAAAGATTGTAAAAATATTGTTAAAATCGCGACTATTACGTATAACAAAACCGAGCATTTTGATTGCTGCCTTATAAATATTATTCATGTGCTCAGTAAATGTTAATTTAACATCGAAAATAACCCCGAGGTCTTTTATTTTAAAACATCTAAGTAAAGTTATATTATTGATTGTATAATTCATGTTTATAAACGAAGCTTTTCTGGTGTAAGACAATATGAAACATTTGTCCGTATTTAAATTCAATTTATTAGATGAACACCATTCAATCAAGCGGTACAGGTCTTGTTGAAGAATAAGACAGTCATTCAAGGAGGTCACAGAATAAAAAATTTTCAAATCGTCTGCAAATAAAAGTTTTTCGCAATGTAAAATATCAGATAAGTCATTAATAAATAAAATGAATGAAAGAGGACCTAAATTTGAACCTTGGGGAACACCAGACGAAGGAGAAAAATAAGAGGATTTATGGCCAAGAAAATTAACAAATAGTTGACGATCAGATAAATAAGAAGACAATAAAGTAATTAACGATGACGAAATGGAGAAGGTAGACAGCTTTTCAATCAATATACTATGATCCAATCGGTCAAAAGCCTTAGAAAAATCAGTGTATACACAATCAACCTGACCTTGTTTGTCTAAAATTTGGAAACATAGTGGGTAAAATAAGAGAGATTTGTAGCAGTAGAGCGCTTCTCGGTGAAACCATGCTGATAAAAAGATATTTTATTCTTAATTTTTTGGATAGATTGTGGAATAAATAATTTTCTCAAATACCTTACTTAAATTGGAGAGAACAGCAATCGGACGATAATTTTTTATATTAGAAGTGCACCCAGTTTTATGGATTGGTGTTATCCGAGTGAGTTTCAATATATCTGGAAAAGTTTCTGTTTTTAAAGCTAAATTAAATATATAAAAAAAGAGCATTAGACAACGGATATGAACAATCTTTTATTAAAAAACCAGGAATCAGGTCCGGACCACTAGTAAAACTAGATTTTAAATTATTAATTGATTTCATTATTCATCCCTGCTTATATGATTCAGTGTAATATTGTTATCGGATACCACAGGAAAAGTAGGACAGTTATTGTTAGAGGATGGAGAATAAACTGATTCAAAGTGAGTTGCAAAACTGTTGGCAATCAATTCCGGTGAATTTAGATTTTTATCATTGAACATCATGGTATTTGGAAATGTAGATGATTTTCTTTTGGAATTAATAAATTTCCAAAATGAACTTGGATCAGACTTAATATTGAGCTCGCATTGAGAAATATAGTTGTCGTACGCGTTTTTAATGTCTTTTTTCAATTTGGTACTGGTATAAACTGCAGATAGCGCTCTGAAAAGACGGAATACGATGTTTTTGTCGATAGATTCATACATACCATGAGGTCTTGAATAGGAATATGAACTTTTTGATTTTGAAAATATGCGCGGAAAAGCGTGATTCCGACTGATTCCAAATCTTGTAAAACTGAAAATAGCACTCTAAAAACACGAAATATAATGTATTTGGGGCTAGATTCTGCCATATCACGCAATTTTGAAGCAAAATATTGCTCCCGAGCAGATTTACAGGATAAAAAATTTCTCAACGAGACCCAGAAAAAACGCTGATAACTCGCTGGAAACGCAAAATTTTGAGCATTTGAGGACGGATTCATGCGTATTATGTTGTATTGGATAGATTTAGGTGATTTGCGATACTTTGAACTGCTCATGATGTGGTAATTTTGACTTATTTCAAACTTCATATAACTGCAGATAGCGCTCTGAGAACACGAGATACGATGTTTTTGTCGATAGATTCATACATATTATAAGGTCCTGAATAGGAATATGAACTTCTCGATTGTAAAAATCTGCGCGGTAATGCGTGATTTCGACTTATCCCAAAGTTTGTGAAACTGCAAATAGCACTCTGAAAACACAAAATATGATGTATTTGGCGCTAGATTCTGCCATTTAACGCATTGTTGAAGCAAAATCTTGCTTCTGAGCAGATTTACAGGATCAAAAATTCCTCAACGAAACTAAGAAAGAACGCTGATAACTCGCTGGAAACGCAGAATTTTGTGCTATCTGCAGTTATATGAAGTTTGGAATAAGTCAAAATTACCACATTCTAAGCAGTTTCAAAGTATCGCAAATCACATAAATCTATCCAATACAACATAATTCGTATGAATCCGTCCTCAAATGCACAAAATTTTGCGTACGTCATATCTCGTGTTTTCAGAGTGCTATTTGCAGTTTTACAAACTTTGGAATAAGTCGAAATCACGCTTTTCCGCGCAGATTTCCACAATCAAAAAGTTCAAATCCCTATTCAGGACCTCATAATATGTATGAATCTATCGACAAGAACATCATATTTCGTGTTTTCAGGGCGCTATCTGCAGTTATATGAAGTTTGAAATATGTCAAAATTACCACATTCTAAGCAGTTTCAAAGTATCGCAAATCACATAAATCTATCCAATACAACATAATACGCATGAATCCGTCGTCAAATGCACAAAATCTTGCGTTTTCCAGTGAGCTATCTGCGTTTTTCTGAGTGTCGTTGAGAGATTTTTGACTCTGTAAATCTGCTCAGAAGCAAGATTTTGCTTCAAGAGTGCGTTATATGGCAGAATCTAGCACCAAATACATCATATTTCGTATTTTTAGAGTGCTATTTGCAGTTTTACAAACTTTGGAGTAAGTCGAAATCACGCTCTTCCGCGCAGATTTCCACAATCAGAAAGATCATATTCCCATTCAGGAACTTATAACATGTATGAATTCATCAACAAAAACTTCATATCTCGTGTTTTTAGAGCGCTATCTGCAGTTATATGGAGTTTAAAATAAGTCAAAATTACCACATTCTGAGCAATTTCAAAGTATCGCAAATCACATAAATCTATCCAATACAACATAATACGCATGTATCTGTCCTCTAATGCACAAAATTTTGCGTTTCCAGCCAGTTATCAGCGTTTTTTTTGAGTCTTGTTGAATATTTGACTCTGTAAATCTGCTCAGAAGCAAGATTTTGCTTCAAGAGTGCGTTATATGGCAGAATCTAGCACCAAATACATCATATTTCGTGTTTTTAGAGTGCTATTTGCAGTTCTACAAAACTTTGGATGAGGTCGATATCACGCTCTTCCGCGCAGATTTCCACAATCAAAAAGTTCATATTACCATTCAGGACCTCATGATATGTATGTAATCCATCAACAAAAACATCATATTCCGTGTTTTCAGAGCGCTATCTGCAGTTATATGAAGTTTTGAATAAGTCAAAATTACCACATTCTGAGCAGTTTCAAAGTATCGCAAATCACATAAATCTATCCAATACAACATAATACGCATGAATCCGTCCTCAAATGCACAAAATTTTGCGATTCCAGCGAGTTATCAGCGTCTTTTCTGAGTCTCGATGAGAAATTTTTGACACTGTAAATCTGCTCAGAAGCAAGATTTTGCTTCAAAAAAGCGTTATATGGCAGAATCTAGCACAAAATACATCATATTTTGTGTTTCTAGAGTGCTATTTGCAGTTTTACAAACTTTGAAATAAGTCAAAACCACGCTGTTCCGCGCAGATTTTCACAATCAAAAAGTTCATACTCCTATTCAGGACCTCATAATATGTATGAATCTATCGACAAAAACATCATATTTCGTGTTTTCAGAGCGCTATCTGCAGTTATATGAAGTTTGAAATATGTCAAAATTACCACATACTGAGCAGTTTCAAAGTATCGCAAATCACATAATCTATCCAATACAACCTAATTCGCATGTATCCCTCCTAAAATGCACATTATTTTGCGTTTCCAGCGAGTTATAAGCGTTTTTTCTAAGTCTCGTTGAGAAAATTTTAGACTCTGTAAATCTGCTCAGAAGCAAGATTTTGCTTCAAAAATGCGTTATATGGCAGAATCTAGCACCAATTACATCATATTCCGTGTTTTTAGAGTGCTATTTGCAGTTTTACAAACTTTGGAATAAGTCGAAATCACGCTTTCCCGCGCAGATTATCACAATCAAAATGTTCGTATTTCTATTCAGGACCTCATAATATGTATGAATCTATCGACAAAAACATAATAATTTCGTGTTTTGATGAGCGCTTTCTGCAGATAATTGAAGTTTGAAATATGTCGAAATTACCACATTCTGAGCAGTTTCAAAGTATCGCAAATCACATAAATCTATTCAATACAACATAATACGCATGGATCCGTCCTCAAATGCACAAAATTCTGCGTTTCCAGCGAGTTATCAGCGTTTTGTTCTGAGTCTCGCTGAGAAATCTCTGACTCTGTGAATCTGCTTAGAAGCAGGCTTTTGCTTCAAAAGTGCGTTATATATGGCTAGAATCTAGCACCAAATACATCATATTTTGTGTTTTTAGAGTGCTATTTGCAGCTTTACAAAACTTTGGGATAAGTCGAAATCACGCCTTTCCGCGCAGATTTTTCTAATCAAAAAGTTCATATTCCTATTCAGGACCTCATAATATGTATGAATCTATCGACAAAAATATCATATTTCGTGTTTTCAGAGCGCTATTTGCAGTTATATGAAGTTTGAAATATGTCAAAATTATCACATTCTGAGCAGTTTCAAAGTATCGCAAATCAAATAAATCTATCCAATACAACGTAATACGCATGAATCCGTCCTCAAATGCACAAAATTTTGCGTTTCCAGCAAGTTATCAGCGTTTTTTTTGAGCCTCGTCCAGAAATTTTTGACTCTAAATCTGCTCAGAAGCAAGATTTTGCTTCAAAAGTGCGTTATATGGCAGAATCTAACACCAAATACATCATATTTCGTGTCTTTAGAGTGCTATTTGCAGTTTCACAAACTTTGGCATGAGTCGAAATCACGCTTTTCCGCGCAGATTTTCACAATCAAAAAGTTCATATTCCTATTCAGGACCTCATAATATGTATGAATCTATCGACAAAAACATCATATTTCGTGTTTTCAGAGCGCTATCTGCAGTTATAAGAAGTTTGAAATAAGTCAAAATTACCACATTCTGAGCAGTTTAAAAGTATCGCAAATCACATAAATCTATCCAATACAACATAATACGCAAAAATCCGTCCTCAGATGCACAAAATTTTGCGTTTTCAGCGAGTTATCAGCGTTTTGTCTGAGTCTCGTTGAGAAATTTTTGATCCTGTAAATCTGCTTAGAAGCAAGATTTTGCTCCAAACATGCGGTATATGGCAGAATCTAGCACCAAATACATCATATTTCGTGTTTTGAAAGTGCTATTTGCAGTTTTACAAACTTTGGAATAAGTGGAGTCACGCTTCTCCACGCAGATTTTCACAATCTAAAAGTTCATATTCCAATTCAGGACCTTATAATATGTATGAATCTATCGACAAAAACATCATATTTCGTGTTTTCAGAGCGCTATCTGCAGTTATATGAAGTTCGAAATAAGTCAAAATTACCACATTCTGAGCAATTTCAAAGTATCGCAAATCACATAAATCTATCCAATACAACATAATACGCATGAATCCGTCCTCAAATGCAGAAAATTTTTCTCTTTCAGCGAGTTATCAGCGTTCTTTCTGAGTCTTGTTGAGAAATTTTTGACTCTGTAAATCTGCTCAGAAGTAAGATTTTGCTCCAAAAGTGCGTTATATGGCGGAATCTAGCATCAAATACATCATATTTCGTGTTTTTAGAGTGCTATTTGCAGTTTTACCAACTCTGGAATAAGTCGAAATCACGCTTTACCGCGCAGATATTCACAATCAAAAAGTTCATATTCCCATTCAAAACGTCATAATATGTATGAATCTATCGACAAAAACATCATATTTCGTGTTTTCAGAGCGCTATCTGCAGTTATATGAAGTTTGAAATAAGTCAAATTTACCACATTCTGAGCAGTTTCAAAGTATCGCAAATCACATAAATCTATCCAATACAACAAAATACGCACGAATCCGTCCTCAAATGCACAAAATTTTGCGTTTAAGCGAGTTATCAGCGTTTTTTCTGAGTCTCGTTGAGAAATTTCTGACAATGTAAATCTGCTCAGAAGCAAGATTTTGCTCCAAAATTGCGTTATACGGCAAAATCTAGCACCAATTACATCATATTTCGTGTTTTCAGAGTGCCATTCGCAGTTTTACAAACTTTGGAATGAGTCGGAATCACGCTTTTCCGCGCAGATTTTCACAATCAAAAAGTTCATATTCCTATTCAGACCTCATAATATGTATAAATCTATCGACAAAAACATCATATTTCGTGTTTTCAGAGCGCTATCTGCAGTTATATGAAGTTTGAAATAAGTCAAAATTACCACATTCTGAGCAGTTTCAAAGTATCGCATATCACATAAATCTATCCAATACAACATAATACGCATGAATCCGTCCCTCAAATGCACAAAATTTTGCGTTTCCAGCGAGTTATTAGCGTTTTTTCTGAGTCTCGTTGAGAAATTTTTGACTCTGTAAATATGCTTAGAAGGAAGATTTTGCTTCAAAAGTGCGTTATTTGGCAGAATCTAGAGAACAAATACATCTTACTCAGTGTTTTTAGATTGCTATTTGCAGTTTCACAAACTTTGATATAAGTCGAAATCAGGCTTTTCCGCGCAGATTTTCACAATCAAAAAGTTCATATTCCTATTCAGGACCTTATAATATGTATAAATCTATCGACAAAAACATCATATTTCGTGTTTGTAGAGCGCTATCTGCAGTTATATGAAGATTGAAGTATGTCAAAATTACCACATTCTGAGCAGTTTCAAAGTATCGCAAATCACATGAATCTATCCAATACAACATAATACGCATGAATTTGTCCTCAAATGCACAAAATTTTGCGCTTCCAGCGAGTTATCAGCGTTTTTTCTGAGTCTCGTTGAGATATTTCTGACACTGTTAAATCTGCTCAGGAGTAAGATATTGCCTCAAAAGTGCGTTATATGTCAGAATCTAGCACCAAATACATCATATTTCGTGTTTTGTGATCGCTATTTGCAGTTTTCGTGTTTTCAAAGCGCTATCTGCAGTTATTTGAAGTTTAAATAAGTCAAAATTACCACATTCTTAGCAGTTTCAAAGTATCGCAAAATCACATAAATCCATCCAATACAACATAATACGCATGAATCCGTCCTCAAATGCACTAAATTTTGCGTTTCCAGCGAATTATCAGCGTTTTTTCTGAGTCTCGTTGAGAAATTTCTGACCCTGTAAATCTGCTTAGAAGCAAGATTCTGCTTCAAAAGTACGTTATATGGCAAAATCTTGCACTAATCACATCATATTTAGTGTTTTTAGAGTGCTATTTTGCAGTTTTACAAACTTTGGAATAAGTCGAATTCACGCTTTTCCGCGCAGATTTTTACAATCAAAAAGCTCATATTCTTATTCAAAACCTCATAGTATGTAAGAATCTCTCCGACAAAAACATCATATATTGTGTTTTCAGAGCGCTATCTGCAGTTATATGAAGTTTGAAATAAGTCAAAATTTACCACATTCTAAGCAGTTTCAAAGTATCGCAAATCACATAAATCTATCCAATACAACATGATAAGCATGAATCCGTCCTCAAATGCACAAAATTTTGCGTTTCCAGCAAGTTATCAGCGTTTTTTCTGTGTCTCGTTGAGATATTTCTGACACTGTAAAATCTTGCTTAGTAGCAAGATTTTGCTTCAAAAGTGCGTTATATGGCAGAATCTAGCACCAAATACTACAATATTTTGGTTTTCTAGAGTGCTATTTGCAGCTTTACAAACTTTGGAATAAGTCGGAATCACGCTTTTCCGCGCGAATTTTTTACAATCAAAAAGTTTATATTCCTATTCAGGACCTCATAATATGTATGAATCTATCGACAAAAACATCATACTCCGTGTTTTCAGAGCGCTATTTGCAGTTATATGAAGTTTTGAAATATGTCAAAATTACCACATTCTGAGCAGTTTCAAAGTATCGCGAATCACATAAATCTATCCAATACAACATAATACGCATGAATCCGTCCTCAAATGCATGAAATTTTGCGTTTCCAGCGAGTTATCAGCGTTTTTTCTAAGTCTCGTTGAGAAATTTTTGACCCTGTAAATCTGCTCAGAAGCAAGATTTTGCTCCAAAAGTGAGTTATATGGCATAATCTAGCACCAAATACATCATATCTCGTGTTCTCAGAGTGCTATTTGCAGTTTTACAAACTTTGGAATAAGTCGAAATCACGCTTCTCCTTGCAGATTTTCACAATCAAAAAGTTCATATTCCTATTCAGGACCTCATAATATGTATGAATCTATCGACAAAAACATCATATTTCGTGTTTTCAGAGCGCTATCTGCAGTTATATGAAGTTTGAAATAAGTCAAAATTACCACATTCTGAGCAATCTCAAAGTATCGCAAATCACATAAATCTATCCAATACAACATAATACGCATGAATCCGTCCTCAAATGCACAAAATTTTGCGTTTCCAGCAAGTTGTCAGCGTTTTTTCCGAGTCTCGTTGAGAAACTTTTGATCGTGTAAAACTGCTCAGAAGCAAGATTTTGCTTCAAAAATGCGTTATATGGCAGAGTCTAGCACCAAATACATCATATTCCGTGTTTCTAGAGTGCTATTTGCAGTTTTACAAACTTTGAAATAAGTCAAAATCACGCTGTTCCGCGCAGATTTTCACAATCAAAAAGTTCATACTCCTATTCAGACCTCATAATATGTATGAATCTATCGACAAAAACATCATATTTCGTGTTTTCAGAGCGCTATCTGCAGTTATATGTAGTTTGAAATATGTCAAAATTACCACATTCTGAGCAGTTTCAAAGTATCGCAAATCACATAATCTATCCAATACAACCTAATTCGCATGTATCCCTCCTCAAATGCACAACATTTTGCGTTCCAGCGAGTTATAAGCGTTTTTTCTGAGTCTCGTTGAGAAATTTTAGACTCTGTAAATCTGCTCAGAAGCAAGATTTTGCTTCAAAAATGCGTTATATGGCAGAATCTGGCACCAATTACATCATATTCCGTGTTTTTAGAGTGCTATTTGCAGTTTTACAAACTTTGGAATAAGTCGAAATCACGCTTTCGCGCGCAGATTATCACAATCAAAATGTTCGTATTCCTATTCAGGACCCTCATAATATGTATGAATCTATCGACAAAAACATAATATTTCGTGTTTTCAGAGCGCTTTCTGCAGTTAAATGAAGTTTGAAATATGTCGAAATTACCACATTCTGAGCAGTTTCAAAGTATCGCAAATCACATAAATCTATTCAATACAACATAATACGCATGGATCCGTCCTCAAATGCACAAAATTCTGCGTTTCCAGCGAGTTATCAGCGTTTGTTCTGAGTCTCGCTGAGAAATCTCTGACTCTGTGAATCTGCTCAGAGGCAGGCTTTTGCTTCAAAAGTGCGTTATATGGCAGAATCTAGCACCAAATACATCATATTTTGTGTTTTTAGAGTGCTATTTGCAGCTTTACAAACTTTGGGATAAGTCGAAATCACGCCTTTCCGCGCAGATTTTTCTAATCAAAAAGTTCATATTCCTATTCAGGACCTCATAATATGTATGAATCTATCGATAAAATTATCATATTTCGTGTTTTCTGAGCGCTATTTGCAGTTATATGAAGTTTGAAATATGTCAAAAATTATCACATTCTGAGCAGTTTCAAAGTATCGCAAATCATATAAATCCATCCAATACAACATAATACGCATGAATCCGTCCTCAAATGCACAAAATTTTGCGTTTCCAGCAAGTTATCAGCGTTTTTTTTGAGCCCTCGTCCAGAAATTTTTGACTCTAAATCTGCTCAGAAGCAAGATTTTGCTTCAAAAGTGCGTTATATGGCAGAATCTAACACCAAATACATCATATTTCGTGTCTTTAGAGTGCTATTTGCAGTTTCACAAACTCTGGCATGAGTCTAAATCACGCTTTTCCGCGCAGATTTTCACAATCAAAAAGTTCATATTCCTATTCAGGACCTCATAATATGTATGAATCTATCGACAAAAACATCATATTTCGTGTTTTCAGAGCGCTATCTGCAGTTATAAGAAGTTTGAAATAAGTCAAAATTACCACATTCTGAGCAGTTTAAAAGTATCGCAAATCACATAAATCTATCCAATACAACATAATACGCAAAAATCCGTCCTCAGATGCACAAAATTTTGCGTTTTCAGCGAGTTATCAGCGTTTTGTCTGAGTCTCGTTGAGAAATTTTTGATCCTGTAAATCTGCTTAGAAGCAAGATTTTGCTCCAAACATGCGTTATATGGCAGAATCTAGCACCAAATACATCATATTTCGTGTTTTGAGAGTGCTATTTGCAGTTTTACAAACTTTGGAATAAGTGAAGTCACGCTTCTCCGCGCAGATTTTCACAATCAAAAAGTTCATATTCCAATTCAGGACCTTATAATATGTATGAATCTATCGACAAAAACATCATATTTCGTGTTTTCAGAGCGCTATCTGCAGTTATATGAAGTTCGAAATAAGTCAAAATTACCACATTCTGAGCAATTTCAAAGTATCGCAAATCACATAAATCTATCCAATACAACATAATACGCATGAATCCGTCCTCAAATGCAGAAAATTTTCCTCTTTCAGCGAGTTATCAGCGTTCTTTCTGGGTCTTGTTGAGAAATTTTTGACTCTGTGAATCTGCTCAGAAGCAAGATTTTGCTCCAAAAGTGCGTTATATGGCGGAATCTAGCATCAAATACATCATATTTCGTGTTTTTAGAGTGCTATTTGCAGTTTTACCAACTCTGGAATAAGTCGAAATCACGCTTTACCGCGCAGATATTCACAATCAAAAAGTTCATATTCCCATTCAAAACCTCATAATATGTATGAATCTATCGACAAAAACATCATATTTCGTGTTTTCAGAGCGCTATCTGCAGTTATATGAAGTTTGAAATAAGTCAAATTTACCACATTCTGAGCAGTTTCAAAGTATCGCAAATCACATAAATCTATCCAATACAACAAAATACGCACGAATCCGTCCTCAAATGCACAAAATTTTGCGTTTTAGCGAGTTATCAGCGTTTTTTCTGAGTCTCGTTGAGAAATTTCTGACAATGTAAATCTGCTCAGAAGCAAGATTTTGCTTCAAAATTGCGTTATACGGCAAAATCTAGCACCAATTACATCATATTTCATGTTTTCAGAGTGCCATTCGCAGTTTTACAAACTTTGGAATGAGTCGGAATCACGCTTTTCCCGCGCAGATTTTCACAATCAAAAAGTTCATATTCCTATTCAGACCTCATAATATGTATAAATCTATCGACAAAAACAACATATTTCGTGTTTTCAGAGCGCTATCTGCAGTTATATGAAGTTTGAAATAAGTCAAAATCACCACATTCTGAGCAGTTTCAAAGTATCGCAAATCACATAAATCTATCCAATACAACATAATACGCATGAATCCGTCCTCAAATGCACAAAATTTTGCGTTTCCAGCGAGTTATCAGCGTTTTTTCTGAGTCTCGTTGAGAAATTTCTGACTGTAAATCTGCTCAGAAGCAAGATTCTGCTTCAAAAGTGCGTTATATGGCAGAATCTAGCACCAAATACATCATATTTCGTGTTTTGTGAGTGCTTTTTGCAGTTTTTCAAACTATGGAATAAGTCGAAATCACGCTTTTCCGCGCAGATTTTCACAATCAAAAAGTTCATATTCCTATTCAGGACCTCATAATATGTATGAATCTATCGACAAAAATTTCATATTTCGTGTTTTCTGAGCGCTATCGTCAGTTATATGAAGTTTGAAATAAGTCAAAATTACCACATTCTGAGCAATTTCAAAGTATCGCAAATCACATAAATCTATCCAATACAACATAAAACGGATGAATCCGTCCTCAAATGCACAGAATTTTGCGTTCCCAGCGGGTTATCAGCGTTTTTTCTGAGTCTCGTTGAGAAATTTTTGACTCTGTAAATCTGCTCAGAAGCTAGATTTTGCTTCAAAAGTGCGCTACATGGCAGAATCTAGCACCAAATACATCATATTTCGTGTTTTGTGAGTGCTATTTGCAGTTTTACAAACTTTGGAATAAGTCGAAATCACGCTTTTCCGCGCAGATTTTCACAATCAAAAAGTTAATATTTCTATTCAGGACCTCATAATATGTATGAATCTATCGACAGAAACATCTTATTTCGTGTTTCCACAGCGCTATCTGCAGTTATATGAAGTTTGAAATAGGTCAAATTCACCACATTCTGAGCAGTTTCGAAGTATCGCGAATCACATAAATCTATCCAATACAACATAATACACACGAATCCGTCCTCAAATGCACAAAATTCTGCGTTTCCAGCGAGTTATCAGCGTTTCTTCTGAGTCTCGTTGAGAAATTTTTGACACTGTAAATCTGCTCAGGAGTAAGATATTGCCTCAAAAGTGCGTTATATGTCAGAATCTAGCACCAAATACATCATATTTCGTGTTTTGTGATCGCTATTTGCAGTTTTACAAACTTTGGAATAATTCGGAATCACGCTTTTCCGCGCAAATTTTCACAATCAAAAAGTTCATATTCCTATTCAGGACCTCATAATATGTATGAATCTATCGACAAAAACTTCATATTTCGTGTTTTCAAAGCGCTATCTGCAGTTATATGAAGTTTTAAATAAGTCAAAATTACCACATTCTTAGCAGTTTCAAAGTATCGCAAATCACATAAATCCATCCAATACAACATAATACGCATGAATCCGTCCTCAAATGCACAAAATTTTGCGTTTCTAGCGAATTATCAGCGTTTTTTCTGAGTCTCGTTGAGAAATTTCTGACCCTGTAAATCTGCTTAGAAGCAAGATTCTGCTTCAAAAGTACGTTATATGGCAAAATCTAGCACTAATTACATCATATTTAGTGTTTTTAGAGTGCTATTTGCAGTTTTACAAACTTTGGAATAAGTCGAATTCACGCTTTTCCGCGCAGATTTTTACAATCAAAAAGCTCATATTCTTATTCAAAACCTCATAGTATGTAAGAATCTATCGACAAAAACATCATATTTTGTGTTCTCAGAGCGCTATCTGCAGTTATATGAAGTTTGAAATAAGTCAAAATTACCACATTCTAAGCAGTTTCAAAGTATCGCAAATCACATAAATCTATCCAATACAACATGATAAGCATGAATCCGTCCTCAAATGCACAAAATTTTGCGTTTCCAGCGAGTTATCAGCGTTTTTTCTGTGTCTCGTTGAGATATTTTTGACACTGTAAATCTGCTTAGTAGCAAGATTTTGCTTCAAAAGTGCGTTATATGGCAGAATCTAGCACCAAATACTACAATATTTTGGTTTTTTAGAGTGCTATTTGCAGCTTTACAAACTTTGGAATGAGTCGGAATCACGCTTTTCCGCGCGAATTTTTACAATCAAAAAGTTTATATTTCTATTCAGGACCTCATAATATGTATGAATCTATCGACAAAAACATCATACTCCGTGTTTTCAGAGCGCTATTTGCAGTTATATGAAGTTTGAAATATGTCAAAATTACCACATTCTGAGCAGTTTCAAAGTATCGCAAATCACATAAATCTATCCAATACAACATAATACGCATGAATCCGTCCTCAAATGCATGAAATTTTGCGTTTCCAGCGAGTTATCAGCGTTTTTTCTAAGTCTCGTTGAGAAATTTTTGACCCTGTCAATCTGCTCAGAAGCAAGATTTTGCTCCAAAAGTGAGTTATATGGCATAATCTAGCACCAAATACATCATATCCCGTGTTCTTAGAGAGCTATTTGCAGTTTTACAAACTTTGGAATAAGTCGAAATCACGCTTCTCCTTGCAGATTTTCACAATCAAAAAGTTCATATTCCTATTCAGGACCTCATAATATGTATGAAGCTATCGACAAAAAACATCATATTTCGTGTTTTCAGAGCGCTATCTGCAGTTATCTGAAGTTTGAAATGAGTCAAAATTACCACATTCTGAGCAATCTCAAAGTATCGCAAATCACATAAATCTATCCAATACAACATAATACGCATGGATCTGTCCTCTAATGCACAAAATTTTGCGATTCCAGCCAGTTATAAGCGTTTTTTCTGAGTCTCGTTGAGGAAATTTTTGACTCTGTAAATCTGCACAGAAGCAAGATTTTGCTTCAAAAGTGCGTTATATGGCAGAATCAAGCTCCAAATACATCATATTTCATGTTTCCAGAGTGCTATTTGCAGCTTTACAAACTTTGGAATAAGTCGAATTCACGCTTTTCCGCGCAGATGTTCACAATCAAAAAGTTCATATTCCTATTCATGACCTCATATAATGCATGAATCTAGCGACAAAAACATCATATTTCGTCTTTTCAGAGCGCTATCTGCAGTTATATGAAGTTTGAAATAAGTTAAAATTACCACATTCTGAGCAGTTTCAAAGTATCGCAAATCACATAAATCTATCCAATACAACATAGTTGGCATGAATCCGTTCTAAAATGCACTAAATTTTGCGTTTCCAGCAAGTTATCAGCGTTTTTTCTGAGTCTCGTTGAGAAATTTTTGACTCTGTTAATCTGCTCAGAAGCAAGATTTTGCTTCAAAAGTGCGCTATATGGCAGAATCTAGCATAATATACATCATATTCCGTGGTCTTAGAGTGCTATTCGCAGTTTCACAAACTTTGGAATAAGTCGGAATCACGCTTCTCCGCGCAGATTTTCACAATCCAAAAGTTCATATTCCTATTCAGGACCTCATAATATGTATGAATCTATCGACAAAAACATCATATTCCGTGTTTTCAGAGCGCTATCTGCAGTTATATGAAGTTTAAAATAAGTAAAAAATTACCACATTCTAAGCAGTTTCAAAGTATCGCGAATCACATAAATTTATCCAATACAACATACTTCCCATGAATCCGTCCTCAAATGCACAAAATTTTGCGTTTCCAGCGAGTGACCAGCGTTTTTTCTGAGTATCGTTGAGAAATTCTTGACTCTGTTAATCTGCTCAGAAGCAAGATTTTGCTTCGAAAGTGCGCTATATGGCAAAATCTAGCACCAAATACATCATATTTCGTGGTCTTAGAGTGCTATTTGCAGTTTCACAAACTTTGGAATGAGTCGGAATCACGCACCTCCGCGCAGATTTTCACAATCAAAAAGTTCATATTCCTATTCAGGACCTCATAATATGTATGAATCTATCGACAAAACATCATATTTCGTGTTTTTCAGAGCGCTATCTGCAGTTATATGAAGTTTGAAATAAGTCAAAATCACCACATTCTGAGCAATTTCAAAGTATCGCAAATCACATAAATCTATCCAATACAACATAATACGCATGGATCTGTCCTCTATTGCACAAAATTTTGCGTTTTCAGCCAGTTATCAGCGTTTTTTCTGAGTCTCGTTGAGAATTTTTTGACTCTGTAAATCTGCTTAGAAGCAAGATTTTGCTTCAAAAGTGCGTTATATGGACGAATCGAGCTCCAAATACATCATATTTCGTGTTTTTTAGAGTGCTATCTGCAGCTTTACAAACTTTGGAATAAGTCGGAATCACGCTTTTCCGCGCAGATTTTCACAATCAAGAAGTTCATATTCCTATTCATGACCTCATAATATGTATGAATCTATCGACAAAAACATCATATTTCGTCTTTTCAGAGCGCTATCTGCAGTTATATGAAGTTTGAAATAAGTTGAAAATTACCCCATTCTGAGCAGTTTCAAAGTATTGCACATCACATAAATCTATCCAATACAACATGATACGCATGAATCCGTCCTCAAATGCACAAAATTTTGCGTTTCCATTGAGTTATCAGCGTTTTTTCTGGGTCTTGTTGAGAAATTTTTGACTCTGTAAATCTGCTCAGAAGCAAGATTTTGCTTCAAAAGTGCGTTATATGGCAGAATCTTGCACCAAATACGTCATATTTCGTGGTCTTAGAGTGCTATTTGCAGTTTCACAAACTTTGGAATAAGTCGGAATCACGCTTTTCCGCGCAGATTTTCACAATCAAAAAGTTCATATTCCCATTCAGGACCTCATAATATGTATGAATCCATCGACAAAAACATCATATTTCGTGATTTTAGAGCGCTATCTGCAGTTATATGAAGTTTGAAATAAGTCAAAATCACCACATTCTGAGCAATTTCGAAGTATCGCAAATCACATAAATCTATCCGATACAACATAATACGCATGAATCCGTCCTCAAATGCACAAATGTTTGCGTTTCCAGCAAGTTATCACCGTTTTTTCTGGGTCTCGTTGAGAAATTTTTGACTCTGTAAACTGCTCAGAAGCAAGTTTTTGCTCCAAAAATGCGTTATATGGCAGAATCTAGCACCAAATACATCATATCTCGTGTTTTTAGAGTGCTATTTGCAGTTTTACAAACTTTGGAATAAGTCGGAATCACGCTTTTCCGCGCAGATTTTCACAATCAAAAAGTTCATATTTTTATTCAGGTTCTCATAATATGTATGAATCGACAAAAACATCATATTTCGTGATCTCAGAGCGCTATCTGCAGTTATGTGAAGTTTGAAATAAGTCAAAATTACCACATTCTGAGCAGTTTTGAAGTATCGCAAATTATATAAATCCATCCAATACAACTTAATACGCATGAATCCGTCCTCAAATGCACAAAATTTTGCGTTTCCAGCGAGTTATCAGCATTTTTTTCTGAGTCTCGTTGAGAAATTTCTGACTCTGTAAATCTGTTCAGAAGCAAGATTTTGCTTTAAAAGTGTATTATATGGCAAGAATGTAGCACCAATTACATCATATTTTGTGTTTTTAGAGTGTTGTTTGCAGTTTTACAAACTTTGGAATAAGTCGGAATCACGCTTTTCCGCGCAGATTTTCACAATCAATAAGTTCATATTCCTATTCAGGACCTCATAATATGTATGAATCTATCGACAAAAACATCATATTTAGTGTTTTCAGAGCGCTATCTGCAGTTATATGAAGTTTGAAATAAGTCAAAATTACCACATTCTGAGCAGTTTCAAAGTATTGCAAATCACATAAATCTATCCAATACAACTTAGTAGGCATGAATTTGTCCCCAAATGCACAAAATTTTGCGCTTCCAGCGAGTTATCAGCGCTTTTTCTGAGTCTCGTTGAGAGATTTTTGACTCTGTAAATCTGCTCAGAAGCAAGATATTGCTTCAAAAGTGCGTTATATGGCAGAATCTAGCCCCAAATACGTCATATTTTGTGTTTTTAGAGTGCAATTTGCAGTTTTACAAACTTTGGAATAAGTCGAAGTCACGCTTTTCCGTGCAGATTTTCACAATCAAAAAGTTCATATTCCTATTCAGGACCTCATAATATGTATGAATCCATCGACAAAAACATCATATTCCGTTTTTTCAGAGCGCTATCTGCAGTTATATAAAGTTTCGAATAAGTCAAAATTACCACATTCTGAGCAGTTTCAGAGTATCGCAAATCACATAAATCTTTTCAATACAACATAATACGCATGAATCTGTTCTCAAATGCACAAAATTTGGCGTTTACAGCGAGTTATCATCGTTTTTCCTGAGTTTCGTTGCGAAATTTTTGACTCTGTAAATCTGCTCAGAAGCAAGATTTTGCTTCAAAAATGCGTTATATGGCAGAATCTAGCACCAAATACATCATATTTCGTGTTTTTAGAGTGCTATTTGCAGTTTTACAAACTTTGGAATAAGTCGAAATCACGCTTTTCCGCGCAGATTTTCACAATCAAAAAGTTCATAGTCCTATTCAGGACCTCATAATATGTATAAATCTATCGAAAAGAACATCGTATCCCGTGTTTTCAGAGCGCTATCTGCAGTTATATGAAGTTTGAAATAAGTCAAAATTACCACATTCTGAGCAGTTTCAAAATATCGCAAATCACATAAATCAATCCAATACAACATAGTACGCATGCATCCGTTCTGAAATGCACAAAATTTTGCGTTTCCAGCGAGTTATCAGCGTTTTTTCTGAACCTCGTTGAGAAATTTTTGACCCTGTAAATCGCCTCAGAAGCAAGATTTTGCTTCAAAAGTGTGTCATATGGCAGAATCTAGCATCAAATACATCATATTTCGTATTTTTGCTATTTGCAGTTTCACAAACTTTGGAATCAGTCAAAATCACGCTTTTCCGCGCGGATTCCCACAATCAAAAAGTTCATATCCTTATTCAGGACCTCATGATATGTATGAATCTATCGACTAAAACATCATATTCCGTGTTTTCAGATCGCTATCTGCAGTTAAATGAAGTTTGAAATAAGTCAAAACTACCACATTCTGAGCAGTTTTAAAGTATCGCAAATCACATAAATCTATCCGATACAACATAATACGCATGAACCCGTCCTCAAATGCACAAAATTTTGCGTCTCCAGCGAGTTATCAGCGTTCTTTCTGAGTCTCGTTGAGAAATTTTTGACTCTGTGAATCTGCTCAGAAGCAATATCTTGCTTCAAAAGTGCGTTGTATGGCAGAATCTAGCACAAAATACATAATATTTTGTGTTTTAGAGTGCTATTCGCAGTTTTAAAAACTTTGGAATAAGTCGAAATCACGCTTTTCCGCGCAGATTTTAACAATCAAAAAGTTCATATTTCTATTCAGGACCTCATAATATGAATGAATCTATCGACAAAAACATCATATTCCGTATTTTCAGATATTCCGTATTTTCAGAGCGCTATCTGCAGTTATGTGAAGTTTGAAATAAGTCAAAATTACCACATTCTGAGCAGTTTCAAAGTATCGCAAATCATATAAATCTATCCAATACAACATAGTACGCATGGATCCGTTCTCAAATGCACTAAATTTTGCGTTTCCAGCGAGTTATCAACGTTTTTCCTGAGTTTCGTTGAGAAATTTTTGACTCTGTAAATCTGCTCAGAAGCAAGATTTTGCTTCAAACGTGCGTTATGTGGCAGAATCTAGCACCAAATACATCATATTATTCCGTGTTTTTAGAAAGCTATTTGCAGTTTTACAAACTTTGGAATAAGTCGAAATCACGCTTTTCCGCGCAGATTTTTCACAATCAAAAAGTTCATTTTCTTATTCAGGACCTCATAATATGTATGAATCTATCGACAAGAGCATCATATTTCGTGTTTTCAGAGCGCTATCTGCAGTTATATGAAGTTTGAAATAAGTCAAAATTACCACATTCTGAGCAGTTTTGAAGTATCGCAAATTATATAAATCCATCCAATACAACTTAATACGCATGAATCCGTCCTCAAATGCACAAAATTTTGCGTTTCCAGCGAGTTATCAGCATTTTTTCTGAGTCTCGTTGAGAAATTTCTGACTCTGTAAATCTGTTCAGAAGCAAGATTTTGCTTTAAAAGTGTATTATATGGCAGAATGTAGCACCAATTACATCATATTTTGTGTTTTTAGAGTGTTGTTTGCAGTTTTACAAACTTTGGAATAAGTCGGAATCACGCTTTTCCGCGCAGATTTTCACAATCAATAAGTTCATATTCCTATTCAGGACCTCATAATATGTATGAATCTATCGACAAAAACATCATATTTCGTGTTTTCAGAGCGCTATCTGCAGTTATATGAAGTTCGAAATAAGTCAAAATTACCACATTCTGAGCAGTTTTCAAAGTATCACGCATCACATTAATCTATCCAATACAACATAATACGCATGAATCCGTCCTCAAATGCCTGAAATTTTGCGTTTCCAACGAGTTATCAGCGTTTTTTCTGAGTCTCGTTGAGAAATTTTTGACTCTGTAAATTTGCTCAGAAGCAAGATTTTGCTTCAAAAATCCGTTATATGGCAGAATCTAGCAGGAATTACATCATATTTCGTGTTTTTGGAGCGCTATTTCGCAGTTTTAAAAACTTTGGAATAAGTTGAAAGCACGCTTTTCCGCGCAGATTTTCACAATCAAAAAAGTTCATATTCCTATTCAGGACCTCATAATATGTATGAATCTATCGACAAAAACATCATATTTCGTGTTTTTAGAGCGCTATCTGCGGTAATATGAAGTTTGAAATAAGTCAAAATTACCACATTCTGAGCAGTTTCAAAGTATTGCAAATCACATAAATCTATTCAATACAACATGATACGCATGAATCTGTCCTCAAATGAACGAAATCTTGCGTTTCCAGCAAGTTATCAGCGTTTTTTCTGTATCTCGTTGAGAAATTCTTGACTCTGTAAATCAGCTCAGAAGCAAGATTTTGCTTCAAAAGTGCGTTATATGGCAGAATCTAGCACCAAATACGTCATATTTTGTGGTTTTAGAGTGCTAATTGCAGTTTTACAAAACTTTGGAATGAATCGAAATCACGCTTTTTCCGCACAGATTTTCAACAATCAAACAGTTCATATTCCTATTCAAGACCTCATAAAATGTATGAATCTATCGACAAAAACTTCATATTCCGTGTTTTCAGGGCGCTATCTGCGGTTATATGAAGTTTGAAATATGTCAAAATTATCACATTCTAAGCAGTTTCAAAGTATCGCAAATCACATAAATCTATCCAATATAACATAATACGCATAAATCCGTCCTCAAATGCACAAAATTTTGCATTCCAGCGAGTTACCAGCGTTTTTTCTGAGTCTCGTTGAGATATTTTGACTCTGTAAATCTACTCAGAAGCAAGGTTTTGCTTCAAAAGTGCGTTATATGGCAGAATCTAGCCCCAATTACATAATATTCCGTGTTTTGAGAGAGTGCTATTTGCAGTTTTACAAACTTTGGAGTAAGTCGAAATCACGCTTTTCCTAGCGGATTAACACAATCAAGAAGTTCATATTCCTATTCAGGGACCTCATAATATGTATGAATCTATCGACAAAACATCGTATTCCGTGTTTTCAGAGCGCTATCTGCAGTTATATGAAGTTTGAAATAAGTCAAAATTTACCACATTCTGAGCAGTTTCAAAGTATCGCAAATCACATCAATCTATCCAATACAACATAGTTCGCATGAATCCGTCCTCAAATGCATGAAATTTTGCGTTTCCAGCGAGTTATCAGCGTTTTTTCTGAACCTCTTGAGAAATTTTTGACTCTGTTAATCTGCTCAGAAGCAAGATTTTGCTTCAAAAGTGCGTTATATGGCAGAATCTAGCACCAAATACATCATATTTCGTGTTTTTAGAGTGCTATTTGCAGTTTTACAAACTTTGGAATAAGTCGAAATCACGCTTTTCCGCGCAGATTTTCACAATCAAAAAGTTCATATTCCTATTCAGGACCTCATAATATGTATGAATCCATCGACAAAAACATCATATTCAGTGTTTTCAGAGCGCTATCTGCAGTTATATGAAGTTTGAAATAAGTCAAAATTACCACATTCTGAGCAGTTTCAAAGTATCGCAAATCACATAAATCTATCCAATACAACATAATACGCAAGAATCCGTCCTCAAATGCACAAAATTTTGCGTTTCCAACGAGTTATAAGCGATTTTTCTGAGTCTCGTTGAGAGATTTTTGACTCTGTAAATCTGCTCAGAAGCAAGATATTGCTTCAAAAGTGCGTTATATGGCAAAATCCAGACCAAATACGTCATATCTTGTGATTTCAGAGTGCTATTTGCAGTTTTACAAACTTTGGAATAAGTCGAAATCACGCTTTTCCGCGCAGATTTTCACAATCAAAAAGTTCAAATTCCTATTCGGGACCTCATAATATGTATGAATCTATCGACAAAAACATCATATTTCGTGTTTTCAGAGCGCTATCTGCAGTTATATGAAGTTTGAAATATGTCAAAATTACCACATTCTAAGCAGTTTCAAAGTATCGCAAATCACATAAATCTATCCAATACAACATAATACGCATGAATCCGTCCTCAAATGTACAAAATTTTTCGTTTCCAGCGAGTTATCAGCGTTTTTTCTGAGAAATTTTTGACCGTGTAAATCGGCTCAGAAGCAAGATTTTGCTTTGGAAGTGCGTTATATGGCAGAATCTAGCACCAAATACATCATATTTCATGTTTTTCGAGTGCTATTTGCAGTTTTACAAACTTTGGAATAGGACGAAATCACGCTCTCCCGCGCAGTTTCACACTATCAAAAAGTTCATATTCTTTTTCAGGACCTCATAATATGTATGAATCTATTGACAAAAACATCATATTCAGTGTTTTCAGAGCGCTATCTGCAGTTATATGAAGTTTGAAATAAGTCAAAATTACCACATTCTGAGCAGTTTCAAAGTATCGCAAATCACATAAATCTATCCAATACAACATAGTACGCATGAATCCGTCCTCAAATGCACAAAATTCTTCGTTTCCAGCGAGTTATCAGCGTTTTTTCTGAGTCTCGTTGAGAAATTTTTGACTCTGTTAATCTGCTCAAAAGCAAGATTCTGCTTCAAAAGTGCGTTATATGGCAGAATCTAGCACCAGATACATCATATTTCGTGTTTTTAGAGTGCTATTTGCAGTTTAACAAACTTTGGAATAGGTCGAAATCACGCTTTTCCGCGCAGATTTACACAATCAAAAAGTCAATATTCCTATTCAGGACTTCATAATATGTATAAACCTATCGACAAAAATATCATATCTCGTGTTTTCAGGGCGCTATTTGCAGTTATATGAAGTTTGAAATAAGTCAAAATTACCACATCCTGAGCAGTTTCAAAGTATCGCAAATCACATAAATCCATTCAATACAACATAATACGCATGAATCTGTCCTCAAATGCACAAAATTTGCGTTTTCAGCAAGTTGTCAGCGTTCTTTCTGAGTCTCGTTGAGAAATTTTTGACTCTGTAAATCTGCTCAGAAGCAAGATATTGCTTCAAAAGTGCGTTATATGGCAAAATCTTGCACCAAATACGTCATAATTCGTGTTTTTAGAGTGCTATTTGCAGATTTACAAACTTTGAAATAAGTCGAAATCACGCTTTTCCGCGCGGATTTTCACGATCAAAAAGTCCATATTCCTTTTCAGGACCTCATAATTTGTATAAATCTATCGACAAAAACTTCATATTCCGTGTTTTCAGAGCGCTATCTGCAGTTATATGAAGTTTGAAATATGTCAAAATTACCACATTCTAAGCAGTTTCAAAGTATCGCAAATCACATAAATCTATCTAAACAACATAATACGCATGAATCTGTCCTCAAATGCACAAAATTTTCTGTTTCCAGCGAGTTATAAGCGTTTTTCTTCAAACTCGTTGAGAAATTTTTGACACTGTAAATCTGCTCAGAAGCAAGATTTTGCTCCAAGAGTGCGGTATATGGCAGAATCTAGCACCAAATACATCATATTTCCTGTTTTTAGAGTGCTATCTGCAGTTTTACAAACTTTGGGATAAGTCAAAATAAGGCTTTTCCGCGCGGATCCTCACAATCAAAAAGTTTATATTCCTATTCAGGACTTCATAATATGTATGAATCTATCGACAAAAACATCATATTTTGTGTTTTCAGAGCGCTATCTGCAGTTATATGAAGTTTGAAAAAAGTCAAAATTACCACATTCTGAGCAGTTTTAAAATATCGCAAATCACATAAATCTATCCAATACAACATAGTACGCATGAATCCGTTCTGAAATGTACAAAATTTTGCGTTTCCAGCGAGTTATCAGCGTCTTTTCTAAGTCTCGTTGAGAAATTTTTGACCCTGTAAATCGGCTCAGAAGCAAGATTTTGCTTTAAAAGTGTGTTATATGGCAGAATCTAGCATCAAATACATCATATTTCGAATTTTTGCCATTTGCAGTTTTACAAACTTTGGAATCAGTCAAAATCACGCTTTTCCGCGCGGATTCTTACAATCAAAAAGTTCATATTCCTATTCAGGACCTCATAATATGTATGAATCTATCAACAAAAACATCATATTTCGTGTTTTCAGAACGCTATCTGCAGTTATATGAAGTTTGAAATAAGTCAAAATTACCACATTCTGAGCAGTTTCAAAATATCGCAAATCACATGAATCTATCCAATACAACATAGTACGCATGAATCCGTTCTGAAATGCACAAAATTTTGCGTTCCCAGCGAGTTATCAGCGTTTTCTCTGAGTCTCGTTGAGAAATTTTTGACCCTGTAAATCGGCTCAGAAGCAAAATTTTGCTTCAAAACTGCGTTATATGGCAGAATCTAGCATGAAATACATCATATTTCGTATTTTTAGAGTGCTATTTGCAGTTTTACAAACTTTGGAATCAGTCAAAATCACGCTTCTTCGCGCGGATTCTCACAATCAAAATGTTCATATTCCTATTCAGGACCTCATAATATGTATGAATCTATCGACAAAAACATCATATTCGGTGTTTTCGGAGCCCTATCTGCAGTTATATGATGTTTGAAATAAGTCAAAATTAACACATTCTGAGCAGTTTCAAAGTATCGCAAATCACATAAATCTATCCAATACAACATAATACGCATGAATCCGTCCTCAAATGCACAAAATTTTGCGTCTCCAGCGAGTTATCAGCATTTTTTCTGAGTCTCGTTGAGAAATTTTTGACTCTGTAAATCTGCTCAGAAGCAAGATTTTGCTTCAAAAGTCTGTTATATGGCAGAATCTAGCACCAATTACATCATATTTTGTGTTTTTAGAGTGCTGTTTGCAGTTTTACAAACTTTGGAATAAGTCGAAATCACGCTTTTCCGCGCAGATTTTCACAATCAATAAGTTCATATTCCTATTCAGGACCTCATATTATGTATGAATCTATCGACAAAAACATCATATTTCGTGATTTCAGAGCGCTATCTGCAGTTATATGAAGTTCGAAATAAGTCAAAATTACCACATTCTGAGCAGTTTCAAAGTATCACAAATCACATAAATCTATCCAATACAACATAATACGCATGAATCCGTCCTTAAATGCTTAAAATTTTGCGTTTCCAGCAAGTTATCAGCGTTTTTTTTGAGTTTCGTCGAGGAATTTTTGACTGTAAATCTGCTCAGAAGCAAGATTTTGCTTCAAAAATGCGTTATATGGCAGAATCTAGCACGAATTACATCATATATCGTGGTTTTGGAGCGCTATTTGCAGTTTTACAAACTTTGGAATAAGTCGAAAGCACGCTTCTCCGCGCAGATTTTCACAATCAAAAAGATCATATTCCTATTCAGGACCTCATAATATGTATGAATCTATCGACAAAAACATCATATTTCGTGTTTTCAGAGCGCTATCTGCAGTAATATGAAGTTTGAAATAAGTCAAAATTACCACATTCTGAGCAGTTTCAAAGTATCGCAAATCACATAAATCTATTCAATACAACATAATACGCATGAATCTGTCCTCAAATGAACAAAATTTTGCGTTTTCAGCGAGTTATCAGCGTTTTTTCTGAGTCTCGTTGAGAAATTCTTGACTCTGTAAATCGGCTCAGAAGCAAGATTTTGCTTCAAAAGTGCGTTAGATGGCAGAATCTAGCACCAAATACGTCATATTTTGTGGTTTTAGAGTGCTAATTGCAGTTTTACAAACTTTGGAATAAGTCGAAATCACGCTTTTCCGCACAGATTTCCACAATCAAACAGTTCATAATCCTATTCGGGACCTCATAATATGTATGAATCTATCGACAAAAACATCATATTCCGAGTTTTCAGAGCGCTATCTGCAGTTATATGAAGTTTGAAACTTGTCCAAACTATCACATTCTAAGCATTTTCAAAGTATCGCAAATCACATAAATCTATCCAATATAACATAATACGCAAAAATCCGTCCTCAAATGCACAAAATTTTGCGTTTCCAGCGAGATATCAGCGTTTTTTCTAAGTCTCGTTGAGAAATTTTTGACTCTGTAAATCTGCTCAGAAGCAAGATTTTGCTTCAAAAGTGTGTTATATGGCAGAATCTAGCACCAATTACATCATATTTCGTGTTTTCAGAGTGCTATTTGCAGTTTTACAAACTTTGGAATAAGTCGAAATCACGCTTTTCCGCGCAGACTTTCACAATCAAAAAGCTCATATTCCTATTCAGGACTTCATAATATGTATGAATCTATCGACAAAAACATCATTTTCAGTGTTTTCAGAGCGCTATCTGCAGTTATATGAAGTTTGAAATAAGTCAAAATTACCACATTCTGAGCAGTTTCAAAGTATCGCAAATCTCATAAATCTATCCAATACAACATAATACGCATGAATCCGTCCTCAAATGCACAAAATTTTTCGTTTCCAGAGAGTTATCAGCGTTTTTTCTGAGTCTCGTTGAGAAATTTTTGACTCTGTAAATCTGCTCAGAAGCAAGATTTTGCTTTGAAAGTGCGTTATATGGCAGAATCTAGCACCAAATACATCATATTTTGTGTTTTTAGAGAGCTATTTGCAGTTTTACAAACTTTGGAATAAGTCGAAATCACGCTTCTCCGTGCAGATTCTCACAATCAAAAAGTTCATATTCCTATTCAGGACCTCATAATATGTATGAATCTATCGACAAAAACATCATATTGCGTGTTTTCAGAGCGCTATCTGCAGTTATATGAAAGTAGGTGAAAGAAAGGGTATTTGGACCAATCTCAAGGTCATCCATGATAAGAACGTCTTAAGAACTGATAAGAACGTCTTAAAAAGTGATAAGAACGTCTTGAGTTTTCTTGACCAACGTCTTAAGAACTGATAAGAGAACGTCTTAAGTTTTGTCTTGAGAACTGATAAGAGAACGTCTTAAGTTTTGTCTTAAGAACTTGAAAGACGTTGATCAACTACTCCTTCGAGGTATGCAACGCGTCTCACTATTCTTCACTAGCTATGTGAAGTTTTCCAGATGCATACATACTCTCTCATCTGTGAATGAGTAGTTTAAACTGTAAAAAAGATATCTTCCAATTGATAGAAACTTTGAATTGATGAAACATTGAATAAAAACTGGAATTATGTGTTTTTTTGAAGATAGAATGAATACAGGATATGTATGTGCGATAATAAAATTTTTTTTGATAATTTTCTATCTGTTCTTTTTTTGCAAACTGTTATCGTATTATTTCATGTTTGAAAGTCATCTAAATGTGTTGTAAGATGTGAGTGTATTTAAAGTTGATATATTTTTTGTCAAAAATACAGCAATACAGAAGTTTTTGATTCTGGAGTTGAACGTGAGTGACAGTGTTTTTCTATTTTAAACAGCCGATTTTTAAAAGTGTTTGTTTTTTAGATATTTGATTTTATTGAAATATCTTTCGAGGAACCCGCGTCCTATGTCACCCTAATGTATAGTGGTGAAATTGAAGATTTGGGGAACCTCTAGCTGTGGCGGGCTGAAAGAACAATGTATGTATATGTTAGTACATTTTGAAGTGATTAAGAAATTTTTTCAATTTTTTTTCTTTTTTTAGAACATTCATTGACAGTATGAACCAATAAAGCTATTTTCAACACTTGATTACTTTTTACATTTGAATTAACACCTTATGTTATTTTTTCCGTTATATTTTATATGTGAATTGTAATATTTATTTTTGACGACTTATTTAGAAGCGTAAAGTTCTATTTATAGGTTGTTTCCTATTTTAGATTTTTTTTTGATTGGTTTCTTGTAAGAGTATTGAATAAATATTTTTTTTTTTCTGTTTTAAGAAAAAAAGGATCAGATTTAGGTGAAAACAGGTAATGTTATAATTTGATTTTTTTCTATTTATTTAACAAAAGGAAATGTAAATATGCTTCTAACTTATTTGGGAATTTTAAGTGCTATATGGTTCTATAATTGTATGATCCAATTTTGATATAGAGTTTAGGAAAACAAAATTACAACTGAAAGCAGGTAATGTACAGGTGAAGTATTAAATCATATATATTGTGAATATGTAGTGAGTTATTGATTTTTATTGCATTTTTGTGAGTTTTGCTATACTATTTTTCTTGTACGCTTCCCAATAGAAATAAAGCTTGAACAAGTAAAGTTATAAAAAAAATATATGTTATTAAATTTATTACTTATTATGTTTTGACTTACATACTGGGAGGGTCTATGATTTCTTTTCTACTTCCAAAATGGGCTTTAATTTCTGATATCAACAAAAATAAGAACTTGAATAATCAACTGTTATGTGAAAGACTTAATTTTGTTTCATTTCATTTGTTAAATTCAACTTATTTGCTCAAGTATAACACTAAATACAAGAAATGAAAAGTGATAAGTCATTTTTCACATATTATGTATTGAGCTATTTTTATACAGTTTAAGAGTTACAATAGTTACAAGTTGTAGATGAACACCAAGCATATAGTTGTGTTAAACAAAAATAACAATAATTATTAACAAGATCACATAGTAAGTCATACATTCCATTAGCAAGTTTGACATTATGTTCTTGTTTTAGAATAGTATAATAATAATGATTTGACACTAAAGCAGAAGGACTCAAATAATTATTTACCAAATGTGAATTCAATTCAGTATCATTGAAAAAATTTAGTGAGCAATTACTACACACTCGCACCGTATCCCAATGATGTGGATTGGTTGGTACATACCATAATCGATAAATATTAAACATGTGGTTTTCATTGAAACAATGCGACAATATTTGATCGTTACTTAAAAGTTGTATTTCATCTACATTTATATTTTCATAATTAATGGTGTAGCTCATATTTGGATCGTCTTCAGATGAAGAAGAAGTTGAATCATTCCATTCTTCTTCAGTTTCTAAATTTACAGAAAGGTTCACGGTTTCACGTATTCCACCAAGATTCTTGAACACATATGTGAAATTAAGAGCCATAATGTAACCTAAAACTTATTATTCTATAATTATAGCTAAGAGAAACAATTGCTCATATTATCGTTTTTTTTTGTTATATGAAAGAAAGTATTAATTAGTTCCTTTGTTTGTTCTTCTGTTAATTCTCCAAATTTGGCAGGGAAAAATGATTTAAAACCTTCGGTTGTTACCAAAAGCCTTGTTCCATAGCGAGTATTGATGATTTGGGTGTTCAAAATTTTGAACTTTCTTGTTTCTTCTAAACTGTTTAGGTGTATTGTCGGTTTGATATAATCTGCAGATCCAAGTTCATTAAAAAAAGATAGGTCAGCCATTTTTGTTCTATATAGAGTATTTTTATGTTAATTGAAATAAGGTTTGTCTAAGAAAAAATTTACTAAAAACTTACGCTTTAAGAATGTGAACTTCCAGAAGTTTTGATTTTGTAACTTGAAGTAATCCACTTAACACTTTACTGTTAACTAAGTCATACATTATTACAATTCATATATTTATATCAAATTTCACATGTATTTATGTTAAAAGTACGATACTAATTTCCTGCTTATTGCGAGGATGTTTTTTGATCAAAAATGAAATGTAAGATAATAATTTCCTACTCAAAAAGTTATTAATATAACAAAGAAATACTTCCTTTCACTTTAACGAATTTTATTTGATTGAAAATATGTACCAGATACTTATTTCCTTTGTTAAGAAGATATGACTGGAATGACAGGAAGCTATTGGATAACGACTTCCCTTTCAATATCAGGAACAGGAAATATTTGATTGATAATTTGTTGCGTTTATAAAATTTTGCATGTGCTTATGATAAATGATGGATAATAATTTGCTGTTCTTCTGAGGATGTTTTTTTGTTCAAAAATTTAATGGAAGATAGTCATTTCCTTTCGAGATGAAATATGATATAATAAATATAAATATTGAAAATATGTACAAGATACTCATTTCCTCCAGTACGAGCATATGGTTGGAATGATAGAAACTATTAGATAATGACTTCCTTCCTAATGACAAGAGTGGGAAATTTTTGTTTGATAATTTGGTGGGCCTCACATATAAATAAATGAATATTTTGAAGTAGCCTACTTTTAATTTGGTGATTAGATAGTTGCAATGAATTTATGAATAACAATGGTTTTGATACAAATAATAATTTGGTATACAAAATAGTTACATTGTTTCTTATTAATAATTGCAGTTTTGACAAACCAGAAAAATGGTTGTATGGGAACGTGTTCATTCAAGTTTTAAAAGTCGGGTCTTTTGTGTTCGAATTAATAATAATGATTATATATTAGATCCCAAAACTTTTTTAGAAGAGTGTTCATTACTGTTAATAAGTAAAGTAGGCGAGTTTATGCATTTTTATCGTGCTTCAGTGAAGCTTGACTGTGAATTAGCTTGTCTGTATACATTACAAAGAAATGGTGTGACAATTGAAGCTGATATATTCCATCATTCTAAAATGAAACCAGTAACGTTATCTGATGATTTTACCGAGTAGTTTTTGGAAGTTGTTGAAAAACCTATTTTATCACAGAAGGAAGAGTTTCAAGAACGCGATAGTGGAAAAGCTCTCAGTAAAATTTTATATTTAAAAGTGAGTTGGTTGTTTTTTTTTTTATTTGATTTTTATTTGCATACATTGTTTCTTATTAATAATTGCAGTTTTGACAAACCAAAAAAATGGTTGTATGGGAACGTGTTCATTCAAGTTTTAAAAATCGGGTCTTTTGTGTTCGAATTAATAATAATGATTATATATTAGATCCCAAAACTTTTTTAGAAGAGTGTTCATTACTGTTAATAAGTAAAGTAGGCGAGTTTATGCATTTTTATCGTGCTTCAGTGAAGCTTGACTGTGAATTAGCTTGTCTGTATACATTACAAAGAAATGGTGTGACAATTGAAGCTGATATATTCCATCATTCTAAAATGAAACCAGTAACGTTATCTGATGATTTTACCGAGTAGTTTTTGGAAGTTGTTGAAAAACCTATTTTATCACAGAAGGAAGAGTTTCAAGAACGCGATAGTGGAAAAGCTCTCAGTAAAATTTTATATTTAAAAGTGAGTTGGTTGTTTTTTTTTTTATTTGATTTTTATTTGCATAATTTTTTTGTTTCCAGGTTAATATAAATAAATTTGATCCATTGAATAGTGGAGGTTCATCATATATAGAACTACCAAACGATATAAAAAATAAAAAAGCTGTTATAAATGTAAAAAATAATGACCAATATTGCTTTGTTTGGTCCATATTATCAGCATTATATCCTACGGAACAACATTCAGATCGTATTTCTCAGTATCCTCAAAATTTTGTTGTTATTTCCAATTTAAGTAATATAAATTTCCCTACACCGTTGTGTGATATTATTGAATTTGAAAAACAAAATAATTTATCAATAAACGTATATGGATTAGAACAAATTGCAACAAATAAGAGAACTAATATTGTGGGTCCGCTCCATTATACAAAAAAGAAACTAAATACACATATTAATTTACTTTATTGGTAAGAGAATGAGAAGTCACATTACGCATGGATGAAGTCACTCTCTCGTTCATTATCATTTCAATCAAATAAAAGTGGAATAAAACGCTTTATATGCGATAGGTGTCTTCAGTATTTTAAAACTGAAATTTTACTAACTAAACATGAAGAGTATTGTCAATTAGTATACGCAGTTAAGATTGAGTTACCCAATGAAACATCTATGTGGGTTAATTTCAAAAATTTTCTAAAAAAAGAGCGACATCCATTTGTCATTTACGCTGACTTCGAATGTTTAACAGCACCAATTGATACATGTCAACCAAATAGCAGTACATCGTACACTATGAAATATCAATATCATGTACCATGTGCCGTAGCATATAAGGTTGTTTGTTCGTATGATGAATCTTTATCTCTTTTTGAATCATTTTGTGGACCTGGAGCTGCTAAATGGTTTGTGCATAGATTGAAGAGAGTTGTCGAAATAATTGAGATTTTTTATGAGAACACCATATCAATTATAATGACACATGAAGATTGGCAGGATTTTGATAATGCTACAGATTGTCATATTTCTAGAGAAAAGATTAAAATAGCAGATTAAAAAGTTAGAGATCATTGTCATTTTACAGGTACTTTAATTAGATTTAATACTCTATTTGAACTTTATAAAAGAATATTGAGTTATTTTTCAGGAAAATATAGAGGCGCAGCACATGAAGATTGTAATTTGAAGTACAAAAACTCCAAATTCATACCCGTATTTTTTCATAACTTCAGTGGTTACGACTCTCATCTTTTTATAAAAGAATTTGGTTCAGAAAATAAACATATTTATGTTATTCCAAATAATAGCGAAAAATATATGACGTTCTCAGTTACAGTAGGCAAATTCAAACTACGTTTCTTAGATTCATACAAGTTAGTTCTTAAAGGGTAAAAAAATGAATGAATTCAAATAAGTCTTCAAGGTTCTTGAGTACTACACTGGAAAAACTGGTTAATGATTTAGATAAAGAAAAATTATATATAGAAGATAAAAATTATCCTGATAAAGATAAACGAAATTTGATAATCAAAAAGGTAATATTCCCTTATGATTATTCCAATTCATTGGAAAAAATGGGAGAAAAAAATTCACCTGCTGAACAAGCTTTTTTTTCAAAATTAAAAAATGAGCATGTTAGTGACGCAGATTACGCCCAGGCACAAAAAATTTGGTCTTTATTCAATATGGATACATTAGGAGACTATTTAGAACTGTATCTCCAAACAGATGTTCTCTTGCTAGCTGAAGTTTTTGAAAACTTTCGAGATGTTTGTATTAACGCTTATAATCTTGATCAAGCTCATTATTTAACACTACCACGTAAAATTCTTATGGTAAAATCATACATGAATTTATTTTAAATATTTTTGTTGCTGTAGGTTACGCATGGGACAGCATGTTAAAAATGACAAAGGTAAATCTAAAGTTATTGACTGTTGTTGATATGATTCTATTGTTTGAGAAAGCCATTCGAGGTGGTATATGTCAGTGTGTGACTCGTTATGCAAAAGCTAATAATAAGTATATGAAAGACTATAATTCATCTGAAAAAGATTCATATTTGATGTACTTTGGCGCTTGTAATTTGTATGGGTGGGCAATGACTCAATATTTACCCTATGGCGACTCTGAATTCTTGAACAATGAAGAAATTTCAGGACTTGATATAATAAATATACCTAATGATAGCTTGGAGAGCTATGTATTGGAAGTTGACTTAGAATATCCAATAGCTTCACATGACACCCATAGAGACTTTTCATTGTGTTCTGAACATCAAATTCCAGAAAATTCAAAACACCGAAATTAATGACAACTTTACATGATGAATCCAAATATGTATTATATTACAAAAACTTACAGCAAGCATTGCTTCCAGAAAAAAAGTTAACTGAAATTCATAGAGTTATATCCTTCAAACCAAATTTATGGTTTAAAAAATTTTTAGATTTGAACACAAATTTTAGGAAAATTGCAAAAAACGATTTTGAAAGAGATCAGTATGAACTTATTAATAAGGCAATATCTGGAGAGTCTCTAGAAAATATTAGAAACCGGAGAGATATGAAACTTGTTACAAGTTGGAATGGGCAAGCTCAAGCACGAATATTAATTGCGAAACCAAATTGTAAAAAAGTTATACCATTTACTGAAAATTTGGCTTCAATAGAGTTGAGCAAAATAAAAATATGTTTCAATTAACCTATATATGTAAGAATGGTTATTCTTGATGTTAGCAAATGTTTAATGTATGATTTTCATTACAATTTTATCAGCAATAAATTACCACATTCAAAATTACTGTATCAAGATACAGATTCCTTGATATTTAAATTTTTTGAAAATCCCTCCATCAGAATTAAACAAAATATTGAACTTTTTGACACATCAAATCATTCAAATGATAATGAATTTGGTATTCCACTTGTTGATAATAATGTTGTGGGACTGTTTAGATGAAAATGGGGGAAAAATTATGGTGGAATTTGCGGGCTCAAAAGCTAAGATGTATTCTCTTGCTTTGGAAAATGAAACTTATTGTAAAACAAAAGGAGTGTCAAAAAGTGTTACCAAATGTTAAACCATAGATAATCATGAAAATACACTTTTTGATTCAAAAAATTTACATAAAAAACAAAATAGAATTATATCAGAAAATCATGATATATTTGGTGTTGAAACGAACAGATTAACTCTAAATGGCGACGATAATGAACAATGTGCAGGAGAAAATAAAATTGCCACATTACCTTGGGGGCATTATTTAATACAAAAAAATATATAACAACTGTTACAATTGTATTAGAATAGAAAAAGGTAATAAGGTATAATGGTCTTATTGGATCAATTGATATTGTGGTTATATTAAAAAAAAATTATACAAAAATATTGTAACACATAATTTGATTTTTTTCGATTAAAATATATTGTAAGACCACTTGATATTGAATGAAGTGATTTTTTCAATTTGCATATTGTTTTATCCTCCTACTATTTACATTTTTTTCAGGATGAATAAGGATTTGGGTATGATAAAAAAAAGCTCAAATATAATAATATAATTTATTATATATATCTGGGTGTTCAGTTTTCTGTAGCTCATCTTCATAAAATCCACCTGCAACAGGTTGATCCAAATAATCTTTCAGTTTATATGTTACTGGGTTTG
Source organism: Dromius quadrimaculatus (assembly GCA_963989225.1). Classification (NCBI taxonomy): domain Eukaryota; kingdom Metazoa; phylum Arthropoda; class Insecta; order Coleoptera; family Carabidae; genus Dromius; species Dromius quadrimaculatus. The sequence continues at coordinate 33,971,212 of OZ022327.1, forward strand.
TTAAGTTTATTTTTGAGACTGTAAATATTTCAGTTGACCAGTTTGGAGTATAGCCTTTTTCGAATATACTTTTCAACTTGGATATTCTAACAAAATCACCTAACTTCAGCTTTGCACGACCAGCAATTTTTATGTTACTATATACAGTATCAAGTAAATATTCCTCATTTTTACTATTAACATCAGCTAGACACATTTTCATTGTACTGTGTTTTGTATTATTGTAGGATTCAAGTAAATTTGGTAAAATATCAATCCACTTGTAAAATCCACGGGAACTGAACTCCTTGCACATTTTATTTTCCAGTGTTCTATTAAACCTGCCAATTACGCTTGCTTTCCAGTTGCTAAATGTAGAATAGTGATTTATATTATATTTTTGCAATACTTCTTTGAAATATTTATTATAAAATTCCTTTTCATTATCTGTTTGCAAATTCTTGGGTTTTCTCTTCTGTTTAATAATATCTTGGAATACTTTAGCAATTTCTTCACCTGATTTGGATTTTACAGGTTTGGCTCAAGCATACTTAGAAAATACATCAATTACAGTCAACATGTATTTGTATCCTTTATTTTTGTTTGCGTAGGGTATCATTTCGACAAGATCAGCTTGCCATAAATCATTCAAGCCCTTTGTTATCACTCTGCGTCTATTATAATGTCTTCGAGCTTGTTTGTGTAGTTCTTCAATAATTTCTCTCTTAGTCATTTTCTTGTGATTTGAATTTTATTTTTTTCTGGTAGTTTATTTTCGTTTTTTATGTTATCAATTTCTTTTTTGAAATTATTCAAAGCTTTCAATTCGAATGCTTTGTCAATTTCTTCATTGATTGAAGCTTTTATAATCAATATTTCATTTTCAAATTCTTTTTTAATAGCTTGCACTATACTATCAACATATAACTTATTAGCAGCTTGATCCTTATGAAGCGGTGCTGGTAAATTTCCTATATGTTTCAATTTGGCATTAAATATATATTCATCATTTGTTTGTTGCAAAATAATAGTGTTCAAATTCAGGAATTTTTCTATATCAATAATCCTTTTATCTATATAACCTTTTGTAACTACATCACCATCAGTCATTGCTCTTCCAATATTCAAGATTTGTTTCCCATTTGAATCAAAACTTCCATATTCATCAAAGGAAAATGTGGCAATGTTCTTTAGTTTTTTCATTGAATAACGACCAAATTCATCCACTGACATGATAAAAGTAGTTTCTATTGAAAATAAACTTCTTTATTATTGTAAAGACAAACTTAAAATGAACAAATATTATGTGAAAACTACTTTATTATATTTGCTTCTTTCAATTCTTCAATAATTGTAATGATTTCATCATTATGACCTGAATGCTCACTGTTTTTACAGGCTATTAGTAATTGCAGTCTATCAACTAATTCATTTGGATTATCCCAGTAGATATATTCCCGTTTTCCATTAGAATACTGCATATTCAATGGTAATAGAACAGAACCTGTTAATGAGTATTTGGCAGATGGTTTTCTTCTTCTTTTTGAACCCAATGGTTCTTCTCCCTTAGTAAAGTATGGCTTGATTATATTGAAATATTTTGGAGTACTTAAAGTTTTAAGTAAATTATACGTTGAATTTTTGTGTGCATTTGTTTGTTCTAATATATTTATATACTCAATTTTGTCTTCTTCAGTGAAATTCTCAGGTTTCTTCATAAATATCAATTCATAAAGACCTTCAGTTCCTTTGTATTCCTTATCGTCAATAATAATAACATTCTTATCTATATGAACTTCTTTTCTACCCAATCTAAGTATTCCATCCTTTTTATTATACTTCAATCCATACACATTATCTAATTCTTTATCTTTATTTATAATTTTCAAGAGATATTCATGTCCTATATCACCAAATTCCAATTTTAAATCTTCTTTTTTAAGTTTTTCTTGGGATGTACTTAACGATTCTTGAGCCTGTGATGTAGGTGATATTTTGGGAAAATCTTCATAAATATCTTCATCTTTTACATCAAAACTGGTAGTTGGAGTTTCAACATTGAAATCTAAAAACTTCCTTACATCCGACCTTCTCTCCTTTGGAAGTAATACATTTTCTTTACCTATACTTTTTTTTATATTATTTTCGTTTCTCTTTTCTTGTACTTTTGTATTTTCAACAAGCGTTTTAAGTGGATTTTTGGTAAGTTTAAATGTTTCTTTCAATAGAATATTTTCATCCATTTTGCTATGTTTTAATGCATTCAATTTTTTTCTCAATACTTTACTAACATTAACTATTTTCTCAAGATTTTTGTTATTATTCATTTTTGTCATTGTGAATAAAACGAAGCTCAAAACAATTATCCAATTCTTTACGATAACGTCCTTTCTCTTTACTGTCCTTGTCTATAACTGCAAGTCCATATTTAGTTTCCCAACATCTCATACAAAATTCCTTGAACTTATTGAATGGCATATCCGTATTCACATGATCGTCATAAATATGACGTAAATTCGTTTCGTCTTGCTTGAATATTATAATAAAATTAGCATTGTCCCTGATTAAATGTTTGGGTATTTTTGCATAAGATTGTGAAAGATAAAAACAATCAATATCACTATATCTACCCATACTGGAAAAATTACGCATACAGTCTTGTTTATCACATATGATGTCATCAAAAATAATGATGGAAAACACGTTAGCTTCAGAAGGTTTTATAACATCAACATTTTCACTAAACGAATGATACCCCATACCCTTAACTCTTGAAATACACTTTTGTAGAAAATTATACTTAGGTTGATTCGATGATTCAGAGTATAAATATATATTCTTGAATCTTAATCCATTTGGATGTATGAGTAAACTAAGTAAAATATTTGTTTTACCACAATTACTTGGTCCAACGATAATACATCTTATGCTAGTAGGTAGTAAGTCGCTATGTTTTTTAATAATTTTTCTACTTTCTTTATTATCAAAATTGTTTATTTGGAAACCATGTTTTTGCTCCATAAATTTCATGGTAACTACTGATTTTCATATAAAAACACTCTCCTATATATTAATATTCAGTTAAGTAAAATGCAAAAATGCTTATACATCAAAAAAAGTTTTACAGAAAAGGATTGGTAAATAAGGCAAATAACTCCCTACCTATAGAGTTACATATTCCAGGTTATCAATTTTGTGGACCAGGAACTAAATTGGAGAAAAGATCAAATAAGGGAGACAGGGGTATCAATCCATTAGATGTTGCACGTAGTGAACACGATATAGGTTCACTATTGGGATTTGAGAAACGAATATTAGAACGGAACACATTTCATGAAAGTGATTTATCTGTTAATATAACAAAAGTGAACGCAATTTTATTAGAATGTAATAAAATATCGGGAGCTTATAAAAATGATTTACCTGCACATACTATACACCAATTCTTTCCTGAAGTTGCGCCAGGTCATAAAATTAATTTAGTACTTCCAAGTCCTATATATTTAGAAGTGAACACAAAATTGATAAGCAACATTACTATTCATATTGTTGACCAAGAAGGAAGATTTGTAAATTTCCAAGGTGAAACAATAACAGTTAGACTTCACTTGAAAAAAGCCTCAATAAAAAATGTGAATTGATTATAAAAGAACAAAATCCAATTGTGGTGAAATTAGTTCGTCGAGAGTCATTAAGGAGTTAACAAGAAAAAATAAGAATTTCCTCAAATTACTTGGGTTTCATTAAAAAAAAAAAAAATAGGAGAGAAAAAAACAGAATGAGTGATACATTGGATGTAACGTCAGGAATATCTTTTGATAATGCAATAAGTCGAATTGGAATGCACAGCCATGAACCGTTGGTTGCATCAGCATTTAACAATTGTGATGAGATTCGAGTTCAAATTCAACAGCAAGACATATACACATTACCAAATCAAAGCTTTTTATATATTGAAGGTAAATTATCAACAGAAGAAAATGCCGTACCTCCTAATGATACAAAAATAACAAATAATGGTATTGCATTTCTATTTGATGAAATTAAATAATTGGTAAATAGTGTTGAGGTAGATAGAACAAAAAATGTTGGAATTACATCTACTTCAAAGGCATATGGCTCCTTAACTAATGTTGAAAGTAAAAATCTGGAAAACGCTGGATGGGGGCAAGACATTAACATTTTAGATGCTGATGGGAATTTTAATGTTTGTCTTCCTTTAAAAATGCTACTTGTTTTCTGTGAAGATAATACGAAAATTATGGTAAATGTTAGGCAAGAGCTAGCACTTATAAAAGCAAGAACTGATGCTCATGCTTATACATCTACAGCTAATTTGAAATTTCAATTGAATAAAATACATTTAAGAGTTTCTCATATTCATGTTAACGATGAGTATAGGTTGAAATTATTGGAAATAGTTATTTCAAATCGTTTTATATCTTGTGCTTTCCGTTCTTGAGACTTATATGAATAGCCTGCTCTTCAATTGTCAAAAAAACAAACATGGTCGAATAAATCCTCTACTCAAATGGAAAAACTCAGATTTGTTATTATTGGTTTCCAAACTAATCGTAAAAATCAAAAATATTAAAACAGCAGTAACTTTGATATTTGTAATTCAACAAATATAAAACATTATTTAAACTCAGTTTGATATCCATATGATAACCTAAATCTTGATTTTAAAAATAATCATTATGCCTTACTGTACGATATGTATGCGAAATTTCCTCAAGCTTATTAAAATTACTACGGAACATATATTGGACCAGCTCTTAGTAAATCAGAATTCGAATCAATTGCTCCAATTATAATCATAAACTGTTCTAATCAGAATGATTCAATAAAAAATAGTGCTGTAGACGTTAGATTAGAATTTGAATCTAGTGAGAATTTTCCTGAAAACACAAGTGCATATTGTTTGATCATTCACGATAAAATTATAGAATATAACCCACTCACTGCAATTAGAACTTTAGTATAAAATAGCCATTGAAACAACTAGGAATGGAGTTAATTGTTGATATACAGGGATTTAATGCGGAAAATTATATAATGGTAGCAGAAGAAATTGCTATCATGTCAAGAGATGGGAATAAGCTGTGTCATTTATTATTTGAACCACCATTTTCCTAGAACCAACTGGAATCAAAATATAGAAGACAAGCTGTTTGGTTATATAAAAATTATCATGGATTTCGTTGGGATGATGGATGCATACCATATACCAAATTTTCGGAAACAATTATACCTATATTAAATAGTGCAAAAGTGATATATGTTAAAGGTGATGTGAAAAAAGTATACCTTGAGTCATTCAATAATAAATACAATGTTATATCTTTAGGGGAATGTGAGAGCTCCAAAGAATATTCTTTCACGAAAAACTTGTTTTAATCACTGCAATAACTGTGCAATAAGTGATGTATATAAAATTAAAGACTATTCAGATGATGAATTGTATAAATCAATAGATATATAATAAATATAATTTTCGAAAAAAAGATATATTTTGTTTTTTCTTATTTTTGAAACTTGTTGTAAGGTTTATCAATTATTTATTTGTTTTTCCATTTCAGGTAATTGTATAAAGCAAGTACTAACTTGTTTTATGTTTTATTAATAAGTTATTGTTTTTAATTTTTTTTGAAAGTTATTTCAATTCAAGTAATACAGTATAAAAGATTGTATTTCTTTCAATACATCATCAGGATTTATTTTGCTTCTGTGAAGATTGGAAGTAAAAAAAATTTCTCATGATGAGTTTAAAAATATCAGCAAATTATTTATTACAAGTTTGTGAGGACATGTGCGCATCGTCGAAAAGAAAAAGTGAATTGTATGAACAAATTATTAGAGAAAATTCAACCGATAGCGAAATACTTGAAATAATTGGTGACTTAGCTTGTGATGCATATATTTGTAAAAAACTGAGTGATAACTCTTTTATTGATATATTAAATTTATTTAGTGGTAATGACTTATTAAATATTCGGGGAGAACTTCCAGTTTCTCACAAAATAAATCCTAATGTGATAAAGAGACTACCATGTGTGGAACATTAGAATTTACCTAATCAACACCTACAAATAGATGGTCCACCACCATGTATTGGAAATTGTGGAACCTGTGCTTTTCAATTCATTTAATTTGTTCTGGAAAAGTTGAAGTAGAAAGTGTTAATCTCAAGAAAAAAAAATATATAATTGTGCAAATAGTGTTATTATATATAAATGAGCATTTTTTGTTATATATAACCATTCTTATTCAAGAAGTATGCTGATAAACATATAAGCTAGAACATGTTGTTTCTTTATCTAATTTTATTGTTGAGTATTAGTGTTTATTCTACTGTTAACCATTTTCAATTAGTTGTGAATTATTTAAATAATTATGGTTACTAAAATTTTGAAAATACTGAACTATTCAAACTAGATGAAAATAGCACGATATTCATAGGAGGATTGGAAACATTCCAACAAAGATATAATTTACAAAATATGAGTGAAATAAATAAAGAAGTGATTAATTTTGTACAAAAATATAGATGTGGTGTTGAAGATGTATATTTCCGAACTCATCCAATAAAATAGGTTGATAATACAATTTATTGGAAATTTCATGGTAATATTCAAGAACAGGACCTTGTGCTGGATTTAATCAAAATTGCATTTGAAGCTTGGTCTAATCACACAAATCTTCATTTTATAGAAGTTATTAATCCTCATGATGCTACTATTTTAATATCATTTGGAACATCACCCTATCACTATAGCTATTTCACTCACAATTTTTGTAATAGTATATTCGATGGACCAGGCAACATGTTGGCACACGCAGAATACCCCAATACAAATATGGAATCAGAAGTTCATTTAGATTCAACAGAAAATTGGTCTTACAAGCTAGTAGAACTACCAAATGGTGAGATAAGCCTTTTTGATGTACTTGTACACGAAATTGGACACTTCCTTGGAATTGAACATTCAAACATCCCAGATAGTATTAGGTTTCCAGCATACGATAATAATGTGCTTAAAAATGGTAATGGTAAACCTTATGGTTTATCTGTGGATGACACGAATGTCATTCAATCTTTGTATGGAAAAAGAAACCATAATACCATTCCAACAACAAAATATTACACTTAGCCTAATAATGCTATAACCGAAGCAACTATTATTCCAAATTTTCAACCCAATTTATGTGAACTAACAAATGTTAATAAGTTCTCAGTACTTAATGAAAAACTATATATATTTTATAATAAATGGGTTTGGATTGAAAATCTTAACGAAAAAAATTCTAATGAAACACCATATTTATTGACAGATTGGTTGAACTTTATACCTGAATTCTTCAAAAAGTTGAATGCTATTTATCAAAGACCAAATGGAAACGTTGTAATAATAATAGATGACGTGGCATATAATATAAAATTCCCATCTCTTCAATTGGAAAGTACTCAAACTCCCTATATTAGTCGCATTACTGATATTAATGGAGCTGTTCCAACAAACAACGGACGGACTTATATATTTCATCAAAATAATTCGTATATAAAAATAAATGAATGTGAATTTAATACTAAAGAATATGGGACATTAGATTCAATTTTTCCTGGAGTTCCAAATAATATTGAATCAGTTTTTCAGTATACAAATACACGTATATATTTTTTCATGAACAATTACCACTATGAATTGAATGAATTTACAAAATCACTCGAAAAAGCCGAGAAATTTGAGTTTTCTCTTTTTAATATCAGTTGTCCAAATATTAGTTTATATGAACAATTGAAAATATTGTTATCAGAACTAATAAATAATGTTTAAATTGAGTTCAATATACTTTTATCAATGTTACTTCTTAGCTTTTATTGAAATCTGTAAGTTTTGTGAAATAAAAATTAAAAATATAAATAATTAACAAAATTTTCTATAAAACTGTTTATTAACTCTTTTTTTCAAATAAATACACTTAATTACACTTACATTATAAACAACTATTATTGTTAAGAGAAAGAATTACAAAAATAATATAGTTTGATCATTTAATTTATCTCTGATACTTCATTAATATATTCCCCATTAAAATACTTGACAGTATCATTAACTACATCTGGATAGGTTATCCATATATGCTAAATTATTAATATTATTCAAATCATTAACTATATTATAAATATTAGAGACAATTTCTCCTTCACATATTAATGACTGTTTTACAATATTAGAATAGTAGTTGAAAAAGTTTAAAGATTCCAAGTACTTGATTGTAGAATTTAGAAAATCTGAAATTAAAAATAAATTGTTAAGACCTGTATTGCACAGATAGATTTGTTCATTCTGTGACTCAATAATAATAATTTTTTTATTTTCTATAATATCAAATAAAATTTTAATATTGAAAAATGAATATGACTCTATTGTCGAATTACCATTCATATAATCCATAATGATATTATAAGTCATAAGGAGCTCATACCACTCACATACTTTGAAATCTATAAACTTTCCAATTCTTTTGTTATTCAATCCAACAATTATTTCAAAATTTTGTGCTGGATTAATACCAACACATACACAAACATTCTTATCTAGAAACTGTCTATGTTCTATAATAAATTCATTATTATTAATACTAATCACAGGGAATGGTGGTGGTAAATTATTGAACATTGGATCCAGTGTTACTTCTTTCACAAGCTCAGCAGTTTCTTGGTCAACATTTATAACATTTCTACTTGATTCCGCTGTAATTCCATTTTCAAGCTTACCAGTTTCTTGTTCAACATTTATAACATTTTTACATGGATTAATTCTTCTTTTTCTCATTGATTTTCCATCTTGGGAAATTTGTTTACAAGAAGCTTTCTTATTAGCTTGATATTTCTCACCGTTATTGTTCGTTTCCACTTGATATAAGTAATTCAACAATTAAAGAATATTACAGAATGAAATACAAAAAATCTTACCATTTTCTCTTCCTTATTTTTTTTTTTTACACATATATGAATATAAATCTTTTCACTTAAAAAAAATGTGTATCAACACTGAATAAAACAATGAAATTCCTGTCTTGTTATAAATTTTTCATATCATTCTATACAAATCCTGCGCAGTAAAACGTTCACACATGAAAATTATTATTAAAAAAAGTATCCAATAACTTTTAAAAGTGATGTTCTTATTGAATATCATTTTTCTTTGGAGTAATTATTTCTGTAATCATTTAATTTATACTCCAACATTGGTGTTAAAATGATGGAATATTGTTTAATTTTATATTGGAAACGGAAACGATCTCTTGCATATTGCTCCCATATTCCTTGACGACTTAATTTGTATGCATATTTCCACGCCATCTTGTGATGTACTAATACTTTATCATTAAACGTTACAGATTAAGTATCAATTAAAAAATGTATAACAAAGAAGCTTGTGGCAATTGAAAATAGAGAGCATAAAATTCTTACAGCTATTTATAATACAGAATAATACGACTTTATCACTATGTAAGTCCAAATCTCCGTTCTACTGATGAGTCTTTCGTTCAATTTTGATTTACAATAACCTTGAAGCTAGTCACGAAAGATAAATCTTTCTGCAGAGCATGTAACAACGAATGTAAGCTTATCAATTTTATTGTTATCAAGAGTACAAATCCCGCATTCATATATTTATATATATATATATATATATATATATATATATATATATATATATATATATATATATATATATATATATATATATATATATATATAAATATACACAATCATATCTCTGTTATAATATTTTTATTTGTTGATCTGAGTACACATGTACTCGCAAAACTCATAAACATAATTCATATGCAAACGATACTTATTAGTGTGTAATGACACAAAAAAAATTCCTTAACACACCACAGAATTTTCCAAACGCCCCTTTATTCTTTTTTCTTGCAACCTTTAGCTACTCATTCACAGATGGCAGCATCAGCGCGCTCCTTTTCATTTTCAACTATTTCTTAAGACGTTGTTCGAAAAAGAACTTAGGACGTTCTTATCATTTCTTAAGACGCTGTTCAAGAAAACTCAAGACGTTCTTATCAGTTCTTAAGACGTTTTTATTATTTCTTGAGACGTTGGCTAAGAAAAGTCAAGACGTTCTTATCAGTTCTTAAGACGTTCTTATAATGGACGACCTTGAAATTGGTTCAGATACCCTTCCTCTTACCTACTTATGAAGTTTGAAATAAGTCAAAATTACCACATTCTGAGCAGTTTCAAAGTATCGCAAATCACGTAAATCTATCCAATACAACATAATACGCATGAATTCGTCCTCAAATGCACAAAATTTTGCGCTTCCAGCGAGTTATCAGCGTTTTTTCTGAGTCTCGTTGAGAAATTTTTGACTGTAAATCTGCGCAGAAGCAAGATTTTGCTTCAAAAATGCGTTATATGGCAGAACCTAGCACCAAATACATCATATTTTGTGTTTTTAGAGTGCCATTTGCAGTTTTACAAACTTTGGAATAAGTCGGAATCACGCTTTCCCGCGCAGATTTTCACAATCAAAAAGTTCATATTCCCATTCAGGACCTCATAATATGTATGAATCTATCGACTAAAACATCATATTCCGTGTTTTCAGAGCGCTATCTGCAGTTATATGAAGTTTGAGATCAGTCAAAATTACTACATTTTGAGCAGTTTCAAAGTATCGCTGATCACATAAATCTATCCAACACAACATAAAACGCATGAATCCGTCCTCAAATGCACAAAATTTTGCGTTCCCAGCGAGTTATCTACGTCTCTTCTGAGTCTCGTTGAGAAATCTTTGACTCTGTAAATTTGCTCAGAAGCAAGATTTTGCTTCAAAAGTGCGTTATATAGCAGAATCTAGCACTAAATACATCATATTTTGTGTTTTTAGAGTGCTATTTGCAGCATTACAAACTTTGAAATAAGTCGAAATCACGCTCTTCCGCGCAGATTTTCACAATCAAAAAGTTCATATTCCTATTCAGGACCTCATGATAAGTATGAATCTATCGACAAAAACATCATATTTGGTGTTTCCAGAGCGCTATCTGCAGTTATATGAGGTTTGAAATTAGTCAAAATTACCACATTCTAAGCAGTTTCAGAGTATCTCAAATCACATAAATCTATCCAATACAACATAATACGCATGGGCCCGTCCTCAAATGCACAAAATTTTGCGTTACAAGCGAGCTATCAGCGTTTATTCTGAGTCTCGTTGAGAAATTTTTGACTCTGTAAATCTGCTCAAAAGTAAGATTTTGCTTCAAAAGTTCGTTATATGGCAGAATCAAGCACCAAATACATCATATCTCTTTTTTTTAGGGTGCTATCTGCAGTTCCACAAACTTTGGAATAAGTCGAAATCACGCTTTTCCGCCCAGATTTTCACAATCAAAAAGTTCATATTCCTATTCAGGACCTCATAATATGTATGAATCTATTGACAAAAACATCATAATCCGTGTTTTCAGAGCGCTATCTGCAGTTATATGAAGTTTGGAATAAGTCAAAATTACCACGTTCGGAGCAGTTTCAAAGTATCGCAAATCATATAAATCTATCCAATACAACATAATACGCATGAATCTGTCCTCAAATGCACAAAATTTTGCGTTTCCAGCGAGTTATCAGCGTTTTCTTTGAGCCTTGTTGAGAAATTTTTGACTCTGTAGATCTGCGAAGAAGCAAGATTTTGCTTCAAAAGTGCGTTATATGGCAGAATCTAGCACCAAATACATCATATTTCGTGTTTTTAGAGTGCTATTTGCATTTTTACAAACTTTGGATAAGTTGGAATCACGCTTTTCCGCGCAGATTTTCACAATCAAAAAGGTCATATTCCTATTCAGGACCCCATAATATGTATGAATCTATCGACAAGAACATCATGTTTCGTGTTTTAAGAGCGCTATCTGCAGTTATATGAAGTTTGAAATAAGTCAAAATTACCACATTCTGAGCAGTTTCAAACTATCGCAAATCAAATAAATCTATCCAATACAACATAATACGCATGAATCCGTCCTCAAATGCACAAAATTTTGCGTTTTCAGCGAGTTATCAGCGTTTTTTTCGAGTCTCGTTGAGAAATTTTTGACTCTGTAAATCTGCGCAGAAGCAAGAACTTGCTTCAAAGGTGCGTTATATGGCAGAATCTAGCACCAAATACATCATATTTCGTGTTTTCATAGTGCTATTTGCAGTTTTACAAACTTTGGAATAAGTCGAAGTCACGCTTTTCCGCGCAAATTTTCACAATCAAAAAGTTCATATTCCTATTCAAGACCTCATAATATGTATGAATCTATCGACAAAAACATCATATTCGTGTTTTCAGAGCGCTATCTGCAGTTATATGAAATTTGAAGTAAGTCAAAATTACCACATTCTGAGCAGATTCCAAGTATCGAAAATCACATAAATCTATCCAATACAACATAATACGCATGAATCCGTCCTCAAATGCACAAAATTTTGCGTTTTCAGCGAATTATCAGCGTTTTGTCTGAGTCTTGTTGAGAAATTTTTGATCCTGTGAATCTGCTCAGAAGCAAGATTTTGTTTCAAAAGTGCGTTATATGGCAGAATCTAGCATCAAATACATCATATTCCGTGTTTTTAGAGTGCTATTTGCAGTTTTACAAACTTTGGAATAAGTCGAAATCACGCTTTCCCGCGCAGATTTTCACAATCAAAAAGTTCATATTCCTACTCAAGACCTCACAATATGTATAAATCTACCGTTAAAAACATCATATTTTGTGTTTTCAGAGCGCTATCTGCATTTTTATGAAGTTTGAAATAAGTAAAAATTACCACATTCTGAGCAGTTTCAAAGTATCGCAAATCGCACAAATCTGTCCAATACAACATAATACGCATGAATACGTCCTCAAATGCACAAAATTTTGCGTTTCCAGCGAGTTATCAGCGTTTCTTCTGAGTCTCGTTGAGAAATTTTTGACTCTGTAAATCTGCTCAGAAGCAAGATTTTGCTTCAAAATTGCGTTATATGGCAGAATCTGGCCCAAATACATCATATTTCCTGTTTTTAGAGTGCTATTCGCAGTTTTACAAACTGTGGAATAAGTCGAAATCACGCTTTTCCGCGTAGATTTTTACAATCAAAAAGTCTATATTCCTATTCAGGACCTCATAATATGTATGAATCTATCGACAAAAACAACATAATCCGTGTTTTCAGAGCGCTATCTGCGGTTATATGAAGTTTGGAATAAGTCAAAATCAGCACATTCTGAGCAGATTCAAAGTATCGCAAATCACATAGATCTATCCAATATAACATAATACGCATGAATCCGTCCTCAAATGCACAAAGTTTTGAGTTTCCAGCGAGCTATCAGCGTTTTTTCTGAATCTCGTTGAGAAATTTTTGACCTTGTCAATCTTTTCAGAAGCAAGGTTTTGCTTCGAAAGTGCGTTATATGGAAGAATATAGCACCAGATACATCATATTTCGTGTTTTTAGAGTGCTATTTGCAGTTTTACAAATTTTGAAATAAGTCGGAATCACGCTTTTCCGCGCAGATTTTCACAATCAAAAAGTCCATATTCCTACTCAGGACCTTATAATATGTATGAATCTATCAACAAAAACATCATATTCCGTGTTTTTAGAGCGCTATCTGCAGTTATATGAAGTATGAAATAAGTCAAAATTACCACATTCTGAGCAGTGTCAAAGTATCGCAAATCACATAAATCTATCCAATACAACATAATACGCATGAATCCGTCCTCAAATGCACAAAATTTTGCGTTTCCAGCGAGTTTTCAGCGTTTTTTCTGAGTCTCGTTGACAAATTTCTGACTCTGTAAATCTGCTCAGAAGGAAGATTTTGCTTCAAAAGTGCGTTATATGGCAGAATCTAGCACCAAATACCTCATATTTCGTGTTTTTAGAGTGCTATTTGCAGTTTTACAAACTTTGGAATAAGTCGAAATCACGCTTTTCCACGCAGATTTTCACAATCAAAAAGTCCATATTCCTACTCAGGACCTCATGATATGTATAAATCTATAGACAAATACATCACATTTCGTGTTTTCAGAGCGCTATCTGCAGTTATATGAAGTTTGAAATAAGTCAAAATTACCACATTCTGAGCAGTTTCAAAGTATCGCAAATCACATAAATCTATCCAATACAACATAATACGCATGAAACCGTCCTTGAATGCACAAAATTTTGCGTTTCCAGCGAGCGATCAGCGTTCTTTCTGAGTCTCGTTGAGAAATTTTTGACTCTGCAAATCTGCTCAGATGCAAGATTTTGCTTCAAAAGTGCGTTATATGGCAGAATCTGTCACAAAATACATCATATTTCGTGTTTTTTGATAGCTATTTGCAGTTTTACAAACTGTGGAATAAGTCGAAATCACGCTTTTCCGCGCAGATTTTCACAATCAAAAAGTTTATATTCCTATTCAGAACCTCATAATATGTATGGATCTATCGACAAAAACATCATGTTTCGTGTTTTTAGAGTGCTATCTGCATTTATATGAGGTTTGAAATATGTCAAAATTACCACATTCCAAGCAGTTCAAAGTATCGCGAATCACATAAATCCATCTAATACAACATAATACGCAAAAATCCGTCCTCAAATGCACAAAATTTTGCGTTTCCAGCGAGTTATCAGCGTTTTTTCTGAGTCTCGATGAGAAATTTTTGACTCTGTAAATCTGCTCAGAAGCAGATTTTCACAACCAAAAAGTTCATATTCCTGTTCAGGACCACATAATATGTATGAATCCATCGACAAAAACATCATATTTTGTGTTTTCAGAGCGCTATCTGCAGTTATATGAAGTTTGGAATAAGTCAAAATCACCACATTCTGAACAGTTTCAAAGTATCACAAATCACATAAATCTATCCAATTCAACATAATACGCATGAATCCGTCCTCAAATGCACAAGATTCTGCGTTCTCAGCAAATTATCAGCGTTTTTTCTGAGTCTCGTTGAGAACTTTTTGATTCTGTAAATCTGCTTAGAAGCAAAATTTTGCTTCAACAGTGCGTTATATGGCAGAATCTAGCACCAAATACATCATATTTTATGTTTTTAGAGTGCTATTTGCAGCTTTACAAACTTTGGAATAAGTTGGAATCACGCTTTTCCGCGCGGATTTTCACAATCAAAAGTTCATATTCCTATCCAGGGCCTCATAACATGTATGAATCTATCGACAAAAACATCATATTTCGTGTTTTCAGAGCGCTATCTGCAGTTATATGAAGTTTGAAATTTGTCAAAATTACCACATTCTGAGCAGTTTCAAAGTATCGCAAATCACATAAATCTATCCAATACAACATAATACGCATGAATCCGTCCTCAAATGCACAATATTTTGCTTCTCCAGCGAGTTATCAGCGTTTTTTCTGAGTCTCGTTGAGGAATTTTTGACTCTGTAAATCTGCTCAGAAGCAAGATTTTGCTTCGAAAGTGCGTTATATAGCAGAATCTAGCACCAAATACATCATATTTCATGTTTTTAGAGTAATATTTGCAGTTTTACAAACTTTGGAATAAGTCAAAATCACGCTTCTCCGCGCAGATTTTCACAATCAAAAAGTTCATATTCCTATTCAGGACCTCATAATATGTATGAATCTATCGACAAAAACATAATATTCCGTGTTTTCAGAGCGCTATCTGCAGTTATATGAAGTTTGAAATATGTCAAAATTACCACATTCTGAGCAGTTTAAAAGTATCGCAAGTCACATGAATCTATCCAATACAACATAATACGCAAGAATCCGTCCTCAAACGCACAAAATTTTGCGTTTCCAGCGAGTTATCAGCGTTTTTTCTGAGTCTCGATGAGAAATTTTTGACTCTGTAAATCTGCTCAGAAGCAGATTTTCACAGTCAAAAATTTCATATTCTTATTCAGGACCTCATAATATGTATGAATCTATCGACAAAAACGTCATTTTTCGTGTTTTTAGAGCGCTATCTGCAGTTATATGGAGTTTGAAATAAGTCAAAATTCTGAGCAGTTTCAAAGTATCGCAAATCACATGAATCTATACAATACAACATAATACGCATGGATCCGTCCTCAGATGCACAAAATTTTGCGTTTCCAGCGAGTCATCAGCGTTTTTTCTGAGTCTCGTTGAGAAATTTTTGGCTCTGTAAATCTGCTCAGAAGGAAGATTTTGCTCCAAAAGTGCGTTATATGGAAGAATCTAGCACCAAATACATCATATTTTGTGTTTTTAGAGTGCTATTTGCAGTTTTACAAACCTTGGAATGAGTCGAAATCACGCTTTTCCGCGCAGATTTTCACAATCAAAAATGTCATATTTCTATTCAGGACCTCATAATATGTATGAATCTGTCGACAAAAACATCAGATTCCGTGTTTTCAGAGCGCTATCTGCAGTTAAATGAAGTTTTAGATAAGTCAAAATTACCACATTCTGAGCAGTTTCAAAGTATCGCAAAACACATAAATCTATCCAATACAACATAATACGCGAGAATCCGTCCTCAAACGCACAAAATTTTGCGTTTCCAGCGAGTTATCAGCGTTTTTTCTGAGTCTCGTTGAGAAATTTTTGACTCTGTAAATCTGCTCAGAAGCAAGATTTTGCTTCAAAAGTGCGTTATATGGCAGAATCTAGCACCAAATACATCATATTTCGTGTTTTTAGAGTGCTATTTGCAGTTTTACAAACTTTGGAATAAGTCGATATCACGCTTTCCCGCGCAGATTTTCACAATCAAAAAGTTCATATTCCTATTCAGGACCTCATAATATGTATGAATCTATCGACAAAAACATCATAATCCGTGTTTTCAGAGCGCTTTCTGCAGTTATATGAAGTTTGACATAAGTCAAAACTACCACATTCTGAGCAGTTTCAGAGTATCGCAAATCACATAAATGTATCCGATACAACATAATACGCATGAATTTGTCCTCAAATGCACAATATTTCACGTTTCCAGCTAGTTATCAGCGTTTTTTTTGAGTCTTGTTGAGAAATTTTTGACTGTAAATCTGTTCGGAAGCAAGATTTTGCTTCAAGAGTGCGTTATATGGCAGAATCTAGCACCAAATACATCATATTTTGTGTTTTCAGAGTGTCATTCGCAGTTTTACGAACTTTGGAATAAGTCGAAATCACGCTTTTCCGCGCAGATTATTACATTCAAAAAGTTCATATTCCTGTTCAGGACCTCATAATATGTATGAATCTATCGACAAAAACATCATATTTCGTGTTTTCAGAGCGCTATCTGCAGTTATATGAAGTTTGGTATAAGTCAAAATTACCACATTCTGAGCGGTTTCAAAGTATCGCAAATCACATAAATCTATCCAATACAACATAATACGCATGAATCCGTCTTCAAATGCACAAAATTTTGCTTTTCCAGCGAGTTATCAGCGTCTTTTTTGAGTCTCGTTGAGAAATTTTTGACTCTGTAAATCTGCTCAGAAGCAAGATTTTGCTTCAAAAGTGCGTTATATGGCAGAATCTAGCACCAAATACATCATATTTCGTGTTTTTAGAGTGATAGTTGCAGTTTTACAAACTCTGGAATAAGTCGAAATCACGCTGTTCCGCGCAGATTTTCACAATCAAAAAGTTCATATTCCTATTCAGGACCTCATTATATAGATGAATCTATCGACAAAAACATCATATTTCGTGTTTTCAGAGCGCTATCTGCAGTTATATGAAGTTTGAAATAAGTCAAAATTACCACATTCTGAGCAGTTTCAAAGTATCGCAAATCACATAAATCTATCCAATACAACATAATACGCATGAAACCGTCCTTGAATGCACAAAATTTTGCGTTTCCAGCGAGCGATCAGCGTTCTTTCTGAGTCTCGTTGAGAAATTTTTGACTCTGTAAATCTGCTCAGATGCAAGATTTTGCTTCAAAAGTGCGTTATATGGCAGAATCTGTCACAAAATACATCATATTTCGTGTTTTTTGATAGCTATTTGCAGTTTTACAAACTGTGGAATAAGTCGAAATCACGCTTTTCCGCGCAGATTTTCACAATCAAAAAGTTTATATTCCTATTCAGAACCTCATAATATGTATGGATCTATCGACAAAAACATCATGTTTCGTGTTTTTAGAGTGCTATCTGCATTTATATGAGGTTTGAAATATGTCAAAATTACCACATTCCAAGCAGTTCAAAGTATCGCGAATCACATAAATCCATCTAATACAACATAATACGCAAAAATCCGTCCTCAAATGCACAAAATTTTGCGTTTCCAGCGAGTTATCAGCGTTTTTTCTGAGTCTCGATGAGAAATTTTTGACTCTGTAAATCTGCTCAGAAGCAGATTTTCACAACCAAAAAGTTCATATTCCTGTTCAGGACCACATAATATGTATGAATCCATCGACAAAAACATCATATTTTGTGTTTTCAGAGCGCTATCTGCAGTTATATGAAGTTTGAAATAAGTCAAAATCACCACATTCTGAACAGTTTCAAAGTATCACAAATCACATAAATCTATCCAATTCAACATAATACGCATGAATCCGTCCTCAAATGCACAAGATTCTGCGTTCTCAGCAAATTATCAGCGTTTTTTCTGAGTCTCGTTGAGAACTTTTTGATTCTGTAAATCTGCTTAGAAGCAAAATTTTGCTTCAACAGTGCGTTATATGGCAGAATCTAGCACCAAATACATCATATTTTATGTTTTTAGAGTGCTATTTGCAGCTTTACAAACTTTGGAATAAGTTGGAATCACGCTTTTCCGCGCGGATTTTCACAATCAAAAGTTCATATTCCTATCCAGGGCCTCATAACATGTATGAATCTATCGACAAAAACATCATAATCCGTGTTTTCAGAGCGCTTTCTGCAGTTATATGAAGTTTGACATAAGTCAAAACTACCACATTCTGAGCAGTTTCAGAGTATCGCAAATCACATAAATGTATCCGATACAACATAATACGCATGAATTTGTCCTCAAATGCACAATATTTCACGTTTCCAGCTAGTTATCAGCGTTTTTTTTGAGTCTTGTTGAGAAATTTTTGACTGTAAATCTGTTCGGAAGCAAGATTTTGCTTCAAGAGTGCGTTATATGGCAGAATCTAGCACCAAATACATCATATTTTGTGTTTTCAGAGTGTCATTCGCAGTTTTACGAACTTTGGAATAAGTCGAAATCACGCTTTTCCGCGCAGATTATTACATTCAAAAAGTTCATATTCCTGTTCAGGACCTCATAATATGTATGAATCTATCGACAAAAACATCATATTTCGTGTTTTCAGAGCGCTATCTGCAGTTATATGAAGTTTGGTATAAGTCAAAATTACCACATTCTGAGCGGTTTCAAAGTATCGCAAATCACATAAATCTATCCAATACAACATAATACGCATGAATCCGTCTTCAAATGCACAAAATTTTGCTTTTCCAGCGAGTTATCAGCGTCTTTTTTGAGTCTCGTTGAGAAATTTTGACTCTGTAAATCTGCTCAGAAGCAAGATTTTGCTTCAAAAGTGCGTTATATGGCAGAATCTAGCACCAAATACATCATATTTCGTGTTTTTAGAGTGATAGTTGCAGTTTTACAAACTCTGGAATAAGTCGAAATCACGCTGTTCCGCGCAGATTTTCACAATCAAAAAGTTCATATTCCTATTCAGACCTCATTATATAGATGAATCTATCGACAAAAACATCATATTTCGTGTTTTCAGAGCGCTATCTGCAGTTTATATGAAGTTTGGAATAAGTCAAAATTACCACATTCCTAAGCAGTTTCAAAGTATCGCAAATCACATAAATCCATCCAATACAACATAATACGCATGAATCCGTCCTCAAATGCACAATATTTTGCTTCTCCAGCGAGTTATCAGCGTTTTTTTCTGAGTCTCGTTGAGAAATTTTTGACTCTGTAAATCTGCTCAGAAGCAAGATTTTGCTTCAAAAGTGCGTTATATGGCAGAATCTAGCACCAATACATCATATTTCGTGTTTTTAGAGTGCTATTTGCAGTTTAACAAACTTTAGAATAAGTCGAAATCACGCTTTTTCGCGCAGATTTTCACAATCAGAAAGTTCATATACCTATTCAGGACCTCATAATATGTATGAATTTATCGACAAAAACATCATATTCCGTGTTTTCAGAGCGCTATCTGCAGTTATATGAAGTTTGAAATAAGTCAAAATTACCACATTCTGAGCAGTTTCAAAGTATCGCAAATCACATAAATCTATCCAATACAATATAATACGCATAGATCGTCCTCAAATGCACAAAATTTTGCGTTTCCAGCGAGTTATTAGCGTTTTTTCTAAGTCTCGTTGAGAAATTTTTGACTCTGTAAATCTGCTCAGAAGCAAGATTTTGCTTCAAAAGTGCGTTATATGGCAGAATCTAGCACCAAATACATCATATTTTGTGTTTTTAGGGTGCTATTTTGCAGCTTTACAAACTTTGAATAAGTCGAAAATCACGCTTTTCGCGCAGACTTTTACAATCAAAAAGTTCATTTTCCTATCAAAGACTCATAATATGTATTAATCTATCGACGAAAACATCATATTTCGTGTTTTCAGAGCGCTATTTGCAGTTATATGAAGTTTGAAAATATGTCAAAATTACCACAATCTGAGCAGTTTCAAGTATCGCAAATCACATAAATCTATCCAATACAAGGTAATACGCATGAATCCGTCCTCAAATGCACAAAATTCTGCGTTTTGCAGCGAGTTATCAGCGTTTCTTTTGAGTCTTGTTGAGGAATTTTTGACTCTGTAAATCTGCTCGGAAGCAAGATTTTGCTTCAAAAGTGCGTTATATGGCAGAATCTAGCACCAAATACATCATATTTCATGTTTTTAGAGTGCTATTTGCAGTTTTACAAACTCTAGAATAAGTCGGAATCACGCTTTTTCGCGCAGATTTTCACAATCAGAAAGTCATATTCCTATTCAGGACCTCATAATATGTATGAATCTATCGACAAAACATCATATTTCGTGTTTTTCAGAGCGCTATCTGCAGTTATATGAAGTTTGAAATAAGTCAAAATTACCATATTCTGAGCAGTTTCAAAGTATCGCAAATCACATAGATCTATCCAATACAACATAATACGCATGAATCCGTTCTCAAATGCACAAAATTTGGCGCTTCCAGCGAGTTATCAGCGTTTTTCCTGAGGCTCGTTGAGAAATTTTTGACTCTGTAAATCTGCTCAGAAGCAAGAATTCGTTTCGAAAGTGCGTTATATGGCAGAATCTAGCACCAAATACATCATACTTCGTGTTTGAGAGTGCTATTTGCAGTTTTACAAACTTTGAAATAAGTCGTAATCACGCTTTTCCGCGCAGATTCTCACAATCAAAAAGTTCATATTCCTATTCAGGACCTCATAATATATATGAATCTATCGACATAAACACTATATTTCGTGTTTTCAGAGCGCTATCTGCAGTTATATGAGGTTTGAAATAAGTCAAAATTACCACATTCTGAGCAGTTTTCAAGTATCGCAAATCACATAAATCCATCCAATACAACATGATACGCATGAATCCGTCCTCAAATGTACAGAATTTTGCGTTTCCAGCGAGTTATCAGCGTTTTTCCTGAGTCTCGTTGAGAAATTTTTGACTCTGTAAATCTGCTCAGAAGCAAGATTTTGCTTCAATAGTGCGTTATATGGCAGAATCTAGCACCAAATACATCATATTTCATGTTTTTAGAGTCGTATTTGCAGTTTTACAAACTCTAGAATAAGTCGGAATCACGCTTTTTCGCGCAGATTTTCACAATCAGAAAGTTCATATTCTATTCAGGACCTCATAAATATGTATGAATCTATCGACAAAAACATCATATTTCGTGTTTTCAGAGCGCTATCTGCAGTTATATGAAGTTTGAAATAAGTCAAAATTACCATATTCTGAGCAGTTTCAAGTATCGCAAATCACATAGATCTATCCAATACAACATAATACGCATGAATCCGTTCTCAAATGCACAAAATTTGGCGCTTCCAGCGAGTTATCAGCGTTTTTCCTGAGGCTCGTTGAGAAATTTTTGACTCTGTAAATCTGCTCAGAAGCAAGAATTCGTTTCGAAAGTGCGTTATATGGCAGAATCTAGCACCAAATACATCATACTTCGTGTTTTGAGAGTGCTATTTGCAGTTTTACAAACTCTGAAATAAGTCGTAATCACGCTTTTCCGCGCAGATTCTCACAATCAAAAAGTTCATATTCCTATTCAGGACCTCATAATATATATGAATCTATCGACATAAACATCATATTTCGTGTCTTCAGAGCGCTATCTGCAGTTATATGAGGTTTGAAATAAGTCAAAATTACCACATTCTGAGCAGTTTCAGAGTATCGCAAATCACATAAATCCATCCAATACAACATGATACGCATGAATCCGTCCTCAAATGTACAGAATTTTGCGTTTCCAGCGAGTTATCAGCGTTTTTCCTGAGTCTCGTTGAGAAATTTTTGACTCTGTAAATCTGCTCAGAAGCAAGATTTTGCTTCAATAGTGCGTTATATGGCAGAATCTAGCACCAAATACATCATAATTCGTGATTTTAGAGTGCTATTTGCAGTTTTACAAACTTTGAAATGAGTCGTAATCACGCTTTTCCGCGCAAATTCTCACAATCAAAAAGTTCATATTCCTATTCAGGACCTCATAATATATATGAATCTATCGACATAAACATCATATTTCGTGTTTCCAAGCGCTATCTGCAGTTGTATGAGGTTTGAAATAATTCAAAATTACCACATTCTGAGCAGATTCAAAGTATCGCAAATCACATAAATCTATCCCATACAACATAATACGCATGAATCCGTCCTCAAATGCACAAATTTTGCGTTTCCAGCGAGTTATCAGCGTTTTTTCTGAGTCTCGTTGAGAAATTTTTGACTCTGTAAATCTGCTCAGAAGCAAGATTTTGCATCAAAAGTGCGTTATATGGCAGAATCTAGCACCAAATACATCATATTTTGTGTTTTTAGAGTGCTATTTGCAGTTTTACAAACTTTGAATAAGTCGAAATCACGCTTTCTCGCGCAGATTTTCACCAACAAAAAGTTCATATT
>OZ022327.1:33994585-34029526 GCA_963989225.1 Dromius quadrimaculatus
AAAAAATTTTCAATGAGACTCACAAAAAACGCTGATAACTCGCTCAAAACGCATAATTTGGTGCATTTGAGGACGGATTCATGCGTATTATGTTGTATTGGAAAGAATTATGTGATTTGCGATACTTTGAAACTGCTCATAATGTAGGTAATTTTGACTTATTTCAAACTTCATATAACTGCAGATAGTGCTCTGAAAACACGAAATATGATGTTTTTGTCGATAAATGCATACAAACTATGAGGTCCTGAATAGGAATATGAACTTTTTGATTGTGAAAATCTGCGCGGAAAAAGCGTGATTTCGACTTATTCCAAAGTTTGTGAAACTGCAAATAGCACTCTCAAAACACGGAGTATGATGTATGATTTGGTGCTAGATTCTGCCATATAAACGCACTTCTGGAGCAAAATCTTGCTTCTAATCAGATTTACAGAGTCAAAAATTTCTCAGCGAGGACTCCGAAAAAAACGCTGATAACTCGCTAGAAACGCAAAATTTTGGGCATTCGAGGACGGATTCATGCGTATTATGTTGTATTGGATAGATTTATGTGATTTGCGATACTTCGAAACTGCTCAGAATGTGGTAATTTTGTCTTATTTCAAACTTCATATAATTGCAGATAGCGCTCTGAAAAACACATAATATGATGTTTTTGTCGACTGATTTATACATAATATAAGGTCCTGAATATGAATATGAACTTTTCAATTGTGAAAATCTGCGCGGAAAAGCGTGATTTCGACTCATTCCAAAATTCGTGAAACTGCGAATGGCACTCTAAAAACCCGGAATATGATGTATTTGATGCTAGATTCCGCCATATAACGCACTTTTTGAAGCTTAATCTTGCCTTCTGAGCAGATTTACAGAGTCAAAAATTATTTCAACGAGACTCAGAAAAAACGCTGATAACTCGCTTGAAACGCAAAATTTGGTGCATTTGAGGATGGATTCATTCGTATTATGTTGTATTGGATAGATTTTATGTGATTTGCGATACTTTTGAAACTACTCAGAATGTGGTAATTTTGACTTATTTCAAACTTCATATAACTGCAGATAGCGCTCTGAAAACACGAAATATGATGTTTTTGTCGATAGATGCATACAAATTATGAGGTCGCTGAATAGGAATATGGACTTTTTGATTGTGAAAATCTGCGCGGACCAGCGTGATTCGACTTATTCCAAAGTTTGTGAAACTGCAAATAGCACTCTCAAAACACGGAGTATGATGTATTTGGTGCTAGATTCTGCCATATAACGCACTTCTGGAGCAAAATCTTGCTTCTAATCAGATTTTACAGAGTCAAAAATTTCTCAGCGAGACTCCGAAAAAAACGCTGATAACTCGCTGGAAACGCAAAATTTTGTGCAATATGAGGACGGATTCATGCGTATTATGTTGTATTGGATAGATTCATGTGATTTGCGATACTTTGAAACTGCTCAGAATGTGGTAATTTTTGTCTTATTTCAAACTTCATATAATTGCAGATAGCGCTCTGAAAACACATAATATGATGTTTTTGTCGATTGATTCATACATATTATAAGGTCCTGAATATGAATATGAACTTTTCAGTTGTAAAAATCTGCGCGGAAAAAGCGTGATTTCGACTCATTCCAAAGTTCGTGAAACTGCAAATAGCACTCTAAATAACCCGAAATATGATGTATTTGATGCTAGATTCCGCCATATAACGCACTTTTGGAGCTTAATCTTGCTTCTGAGCAGATTTACAGAGTCAAAAATTTCTCAACGAGACTCAGAAAAAACGCTGATAACTCGCTTGAAACGCAAAATTTGGTGCATTTGAGGATGAATTCATTCGTATTATGTTGTATTGGATAGATTTATGTGATTTGCAATACTTTGAAACTACTCAGAATGTGGTAATTTTGACTTATTTCAAACTTCATATAACTGCAGATAACGCTCTGAAAACACGAAATATGATGTTTTCGTCGATAGATGCATACAAACTATGTGGTCCTGAATAGGAATTATGAACTTTTTGATTGTGAAAAATCTGCGCGGAAAAGCGTGATTTCGACTTATTCCAAAGTTTGTGAAACTGCAAATAGCACTCTCAAAACACGGAGTATGATGTATTTGGGTGCTAGATTCTGCCATATAACGCACTTCTGGAGCATAATCTTGCTTCTAATCAGATTTACAGAAGTCAAAAATTTCTCAGCGAGACTCCGAAAAAAACGCTGATAACTCGCTGGAAAACGCAAAATTTTGTGCATTTGAGGACGGATTCATGCGTATTATGTTGTATTGGATAGATTCATGTGATTTGCGATACTTTGAAACTGCTCAGAATGTGGTAATTTTGTCTTATTTCAAACTTCATTATAATTGCAGATAGCGCTCTGAAAACACATAATATGATGTTTTTGTCGATTGATTCATACATATTATAAGGTCCTGAATATGAATATGAACTTTTCAATTGTGAAAAATCTGCGCGGAAAAGCGTGATTTCGACTCATTCCAAAGTTCGTGAAAACTGCAAATAGCACTCTAAAAACCCGGAATATGATGTATTTGATGCTAGATTCCGCCATATAACGCACTTTTGAAGCTTAATCTTGCTTCTGAGCAGATTTACAGAGTGAAAAATTTCTCAACGAAACTCAGAAAACACGCTGATAACTCGCTGGAAACGCAAAATTCTGTGCATTTGAGGACGGACTCTTGCGTATTATGTTGTATTGGATAGATTTATGTGATTTGCGATACTTTAAAACTGCTCAGAATGTGGTAATTACGACTTATTCCAAACTTCATATAACTGCAGATATGATGTTTTTGTCGATAGATTCGTACATATTATGAGGTCCTGAATGGGAATGTGAACTTTTTGATTGTGAAAATCTGCGCGGAGAAGCGTGATTTTGACTTATTCCAAAGTTTGTGAAACTGCAAATAGCACTCTACAAACCCGAAATATGATGTATCCGGTGCTAGATTCCGCCATATAACGCACTTTTGAAGCAAAATCTTACTTCTGAGCAGACTTACAGAGTAAAAAAATTTTCAACGAGACTCAGAAAAAACGCTGATCACTCGCCTTGAAACGCAAAATTTTGTGCATTTGAGGACGGATGTATGCGTATTATGATGTATTGGATAGATTTATGTGATTTGCGGATACTTTGAAACTGCTCAGAATGTGGTAATTTTGACTTATTTCAAACTTCATGTTACTGCAGATAGCGCTCTAAAGACACGAAATATGATGTTTTTGTCGATAGATTCATACATATCATGAGGTCCTGAATAGGAATATGAACTTTTTGATTGTGAGAATCTGTGCGGAGAAGCGTGGTTTCGACTTATTCCAAGGTTTTAAAACTGCAAATAGCATTCTATGGACACAAAATATGATGTATTTTGTGCTAGATTCTGCCATATAACGCAATTTTGAAGCTAAATCTTGCTGCTGAGCAGATTTACCAAAGTCAAAAATTTCTCAACGAGACTCAGAAAAGACGCTGATAACTCGCTGGAAAACGCAAAATTTTGTGCAATTTGAGGACGGATTCATGCGTATTATGTTGTATCGGAAAGATTTATGTGATTTGCGATACTTTGAAACTGCTCAGAATGTGGTAATTTTGACTTATTTCAAACTTCATATATTTGCAGATAGCGCTCTGAAAAACACGGAATATGATGTTTTTGTCGATAGATTCATACATATTATGAGGTCCTGAATAGGAATATGTACTTTTTGATCGTGAAAATTTGCGTGGGAAAAGCGTGATTTGGACTTATTCCAAAGTTTGTAAGACTGCAAATAGCACTCTAAAAACACGGAATATGATGTATTTGGTGCTAGATTCTGCCATATAAACGCACTTTTGAATCAAAATCTTCCTTCTGAGCAGATTTACAGACTCAAAAAATTTCTCAACGAGACTCAGAAAAAACACTGATAATTCGCTGGGAAACGCAGAAGTTTGTGCATTTGAGGACGGGCTAATGCGTATTATGTTGTATTGGATAGATTTATGTGATTTGCGATACTTTGAAACTGCTCAGAATGTGGTGATTTCGACTCATTCCAAACTTCATATAACTGCAGATAGCGCTCTGAAAACACAAAATATGATGTTTTTGTCGATAGATTTATACATAATATGAGGTCCTGAATAGGAATATTAACTTTTAGATTGTGAAAATCTGCGCGGAAAAAGCGTGATTTTGACTTATTCATAAGTTTGTAAAACTGCAAATAGCACTCTAAAAACACGAAGTATGTTGTATTTGGTGCTAGATTCTGCATATAACGCACTTCTGGAGCAAAATCATTATTCTGAGCCAATTTACAGTGTCAAAAATTCTTCAACGAGACTTAGAAAAAACGCTGATAACTCGCTGGAAACGCAAAATTCTGTGCATTTGAGAACAGATTCATGCGTATTATTTTGTATTGGATAGATTTATGTGATTGGCGATACTTTGAGACTGCTCACAATGTGGTAATTTTGACTTATTTCAAACTTCATATAATTGCAGATAGCGCTCTGAAAACACATAATATGATGTTTTTGTCGATTGATTCATACATATTATGAGGTCCTGAATAGGAATATGAACTTTTCAATTGTGAAAATCTGCGCGGAAAAGCGTGGTTTCGACCTATTCCAAAGTTCGTAAAACTGCAAATAGCACTCTGAAAACCCGGAAGATGATGTATTTGGTGCTAGATTCCGCCATATAACGCACTTTTGAAGCTAATTCTTGCTTCTGAGCAGATTTACAGAGTCAAAAATTTTTCAACGAGACTCAGAAAAAAACGCTGATAACTCGCTTGAAACGCAAAAATTTGGTGCATTTGAGGATGGATTCATGCGTATTATGTTGTATTGGATAGATTCATGTGATTTGCGATACTTTGAAACTGCTCAGATTGTGATAATTTCAACTTATTTCAAACTTCATATAACTGCAGATAGCGCTCTGAAGACACGGACTATGATGTTTTTGTCGATAGATTCATACATATTAAGAGGTCCTGAATAGGAATATGAACTTTTTAATTGTGAAAATCTGCGCGGAAAAGCGTGATTTCGACTTATTCCAAAGTTTGTAAAACTGCAAATGGCACTCTAAAGACACGAAATATGATGTATTTAGTGCTAGATTCTGCATATAACGCACTTTTGGAGCAAAATCTTGCTTCTGAGCAAATTTTCAGAGTCAAAAATTTCTCAACGAGACAGAAAAAAAACGCTCATAATTCGCTGGGAAACGTAAAATTTCGTGAATTTGAGGACTGAATTCATGCGTGTTATGTTGTATTGGATAGATTCATGTGATTTTCGATACTTTGAAACTGCTCAAGTTGTGCTGATTTTGATTTATTTCAAACTTCCTATAACTGCAGACAGCGCTCTAAAAACACGAAATATGATGTTTTTGTCGATAGATTCATACATATTATGAGGTCCTGAATAGGAATATGAACAATTTTGATTGTGAAAATCTGCGCGGAAAAGCGTGATTCCGACTTATTCCGAAGTTCGCAAAACTGCGAATAGCACTCTAAAAAAACAAAATATGATGTATTTGGTGCTAGATTCTGCCATATAACGCACTTCTGAAGCAAAATCTTGCTTCATGAGCAGATTTACAGAGTCAAGAATTTCTCAACGAGACTCAGAAAATACGCTGATAACTGCTGGGAAACGCAAAATTCTTTGAAACTGCTCAGAAATGTGGTAATTTTGACTTATTTCAAACTTCATATAACTGCAGATAGCGCCCTGAAAACACGGAATATGATATTTTTGTCGATAGATTCATACATATATGAGGTCCTGAATAGGAATATGTACTTTTTGATCGTGAAAAATTTGCGTGGAAAAGCGTGATTTGGACTCATTCCAAAGTTTGTAAGACTGCAAATAGCACTCTAAAAACACAAAATGTGATGTATTTCGTGCAAGATTCTGCCATATAACGCACTTTTGAAGCTAAATTCTTGCTTTTGAGCAGATTTACAAAGTCAAAAATTTCTCAACGAGACTCAGAAAAAACGCTGAAAACTCGCTAAGAACGCAAGATTCCGTGCATTTGAGGACAGATTCATGCGTATTATGTTGTATCGGATAGATTTATGTGATTTGCGATACTTTGAAACTGCTCAGAATGTGGTGATTTTGACTTATTTCAAACTTCATATAATTGCAGATAGCGCTCTCGGAACACAAAATATGATGCTTTTTGTCGATAGATTTATACATATTATGAGGTCCTGTTATAGAAATATGAACTTTTTAATTGTGAAAATCTGCGCGGAAAAGTGTGATTTCAACTTATTCCAAAGTTTGCAAAACTGCAAATAGCACTCTAAAAACACGAAATACGATGTATTTGGTGCTAGATTTTGCCATTTAACGCACTATTGAAGCAAAATCTTGCTTCTGAGCTGATTTACAGAGTCAAAAATTTCTCAACGAGACTCAGAAAAAACGGTGATAACTCGCTTGAAACGCAAAAATTTTGTGCATTTGAGGATGGATTCATGCGTATTATGTTGTATTGGATAGATTTATGTGATTTGCGATACTTTGAAACTGCTCAGAAATGTGGTAATTTTGACTTATTCCAAACTTCATATAACTGCAGATAGCGCTCTGAAAACATGAAATATGATGTTTTTGTCGATAGAATCATAGATACTATGAGGTCCTGAATAGGAATATGAACTTTTTGATTGTGGAAATCTGCGCGGAAAAGCATGATTTCGACTTATTCCAAAGTTTGTAGAACTGCAAATAGCACTCTCTAAACACGAAATATGATGTATTTGGTGCTAGATTCTGCCATATAACGCACTTCTGGAGCAAAATCTTGCTTCTAAGCAGATTTACAGAGTCAAAAATTTCTCAACGAGACTCAGAAAAAACGCTGATAACTCGCTTGAAACGCAAAATTCTATGCATTTAAGGACGGATTCATGCGTATTATGTTGTATTGGATAGACTTATGCGATTTGCGATACTCTGAAACTGCTCTGAATTAGGTAATTTTGACATATTTCAAACTTCATATAACTGCAGATAGCGCTCTGAAAACACGGTATATGATGTCTTTGTCGATAGATTCATACATATAATGAGGTCCTGAATAGGAATATGAACATTTTGATTGTGAAAATCCGCGTGGAAAAGCGTGAGTTTGACTCATTCCACAGTTTTTTAAAACTGCAAATAGCACTCTAAAAACATGAAATATGATGTATTTGGTGCTAGATTCCGCCATATAACGCACTTTTGAAGTAAAATCTTGCTTCTGAGCAGTTTTACAAAGTCAAAAATTTCTCAACGAGACTCAGAAGAAACGCTGATAACTCGCTGGAAACGCAGAATTTTGTGCATTTGAGGAGAGATTCATGCGTATTATGTTGTATTGGATACATTTATGTGATTCTTGATACTTTGAAACTGCCCAGAATGTGGTAATTCTGATTTATTTCAAACTTCATATAACTGCTGATTGCGCTTTGAAAACACAAAATATGATGTTTTTGTCGATAGATTCATACATATTATGAGGTCCTGAACAGGAATATGAACTTTTTGATTGTAAAAATCTGCGCGGAAAAGCGTGATTTCGACTCATTCCAGAGTTTGTAAAACTGCAAATAGCACTCTAAAAACACGAAATATGATGTATTTGGTGCTAGATTCTGCCATATAACGCACTTTTGAAGCAAAATCTTGCTTCTAAGCAGATTTACAGAGTCAAAAATTTCTCAACGAGACTTAGAAAAAACGCTGATAACTTGCTGGAAACGCAATATTTTGTGCATTCGAGAACGGATTCATGGGTATTATGTTGTATTGGATAGATTTATGTGATTTGCGATACTTTGAAACTGCTCACAATGTGGTAATTTTGACTTATTTCAAGCTTCATATAATTGCAGATAGCGCTCTGAAAGCACATAATATGATGTTTTTGTCAATAGATTCATACATATTATGAGGTCCTGAATAGGAATATGAACTTTCCAATTGTGAAAATCTGCGCGGAAAAGCGTGATTTCGACTTATTCCAAAGTTCGTAAAACTGCAAATAGCACTCTAAAAACCAAGAATATGATGTATTTCGTGCTAGATTCAGCCATATAACGCACTTTTGAAGCTTAATCTTGCTTCTGAGCAGATTGACAGAGTCAAAAAATTTTCAATGAGACTCAGAAAAAAAGCTGATAACTCGCTTAAAACGCAAAATTTGGTGCATTTGAGGATGGATTCATGCGTATTATGTTGTATTGGATAGAATTATGTGATTTGCGATACTTTGAAACTGCTCATAATGTAGTAATTTTGACTTATTTCAAACTTCATATAACTGCAGATAGTGCTCTGAAAACACGAAATATGATGTTTTTGTCGATAGATGCATACAAACTATGAGCTCCTGAATAGGAATATGAACTTTTTGATTGTGAAAATCTGCGCGGAAAAGCGTGATTTCGACTTATTCCAAAGTTTGTGAAACTGCAAATAGCACTCTCAAAACACGGAGTATGATGTATTTGGTGCTAGATTCTGCCATATAACGCACTTCTGGAGCAAAATCTTGCTTCTAATCAGATTTACAGAGTCAAAAATTTCTCAGCG
Source organism: Dromius quadrimaculatus (assembly GCA_963989225.1). Taxonomy (NCBI): domain Eukaryota; kingdom Metazoa; phylum Arthropoda; class Insecta; order Coleoptera; family Carabidae; genus Dromius; species Dromius quadrimaculatus. The sequence goes on from OZ022327.1 coordinate 34,003,244, forward strand.
AGACACCGAAAAAACGCTGATAACTCGCTGGAAACGCAAAATTTTGTGCATTTGAGGACGGATTCATGCGTATTATGTTGTATTGGATAGATTTATGTGATTCGCGATACTTTGAAACTGCTCAGAATGTGGTAATTTTGTCTTATTTCAAACTTCATATAATTGCAGATAGCGCTCTGAAAACACATAATATGATGTTTTTGTCGATTGATTCATACATATTATAAGGTCCTGAATATGAATATGAACTTTTCAATTGTGAAAATCTGCGCGGAAAAGCGTGATTTCGACTCATTCCAAAGTTCGTGAAACTGCAAATAGCACTCTAAAAACCCGGAATATGATGTATTTGATGCTAGATTCCGCCATATAACGCACTTTTGAAGCTTAATCTTGCTTCTGAGCAGATTTACAGAGTCAAAAATTTTTCAACGAGACAGAAAAAACGCTGATAACTCGCTTGAAACGCAAAATTTGGTGCATTTGAGGATGGATTCATTCGTATTATGTTATATTGGATAGATTTATGTGATTTGCGATACTTTGAAACTACTCAGAATGTGGTAATTTTGACTTATTTCAAACTTCATATAACTGCAGATAACGCTCTAAAAACACGAAATATGATGTTTTTGTCGATAGATGCATACAAACTATGAGGTCCTGAATAGGAATATGAACTTTTTGATTGTGAAAATCTGCGCGGAAAAGCGTGATTTTGACTTATTCCAAAGTTTGTGAAACTGCAAATAGCACTCTCAAAATACGGAGTATGATGTATTTGGTGCTAGATTCTGCCATATAACGCACTTCTGGAGCAAAATCTTGCTTCTAATCAGATTTACAGAGTCAAAATTTCTCAGCGAGACTCCGAAAAAACGTTGATAACTCGCTGGAAACGCAAAATTTTGTGCATTTGAGGACGGATTCATGCGTATTATGTTGTATTGGATAGATTTATGCGATTTGCGATACTCTGAAACTGCTCAGAAATAGGTAATTTTGACATATTTCAAACTTCATATAACTGCAGATAGCGCTCTGAAAACACGGAATATGATGTCTTTGTCGATAGATTCATACATATAATGAGGTCCTGAATAGGAATATGAACATTTTGATTGTGAAAATCTGCGCGGAAAAGCGTGATTTTGACTCATTCCACAGTTTTTAAAACTGCAAATAGCACTCTAAAAACACGAAATATGATGTATTTGGTGCTAGATTCCGCCATATAACGCACTTTTGAAGTAAAATCTTGCTTCTGAGCAGTTTTACAGAGTCAAAAATTTCTCAACGAGACTCAGAAGAAACGCTGATAACTCGCTGGAAACGCAAAATTTTGTGCATTTGAGGAGAGATTCATGCGTATTATGTTGTATTGGATACATTTATGTGATTCTCGATACTTTGAAACTGCCCAGAATGTGGTAATTCTGACTTATTTTAAACTTCATATAACTGCTGATTGCGCTCTGAAAACACGGAATATGATGTTTTTGTCGATAGATTCATACATATTATGAGGTCCTGAACAGGAATATGAACTTTTTGATTGTAAAAATCTGCGCGAGAAAGCGTGATTTCGACTCATTCCAGAGTTTGTAAAACTGCAAATAGCACTCTAAAAACACGAAATATGATGTATTTGGTGCTAGATTCTGCCATATAACGCACTTTTGAAGCAAAATCTTGCCTCTGAGCAGATTAACAGAGTCAAAAATTTCTCAACGAGACTTAGAACAAACGCTGATAACTCGCTGGAAACGCAAAATTTTGTGCATTTGAGAACGGATTTATGGGTATTATGTTGTATTGGATAGATTTATGTGATTTGCGATACTTTGAAACTGCTCACAATGTGGTAATTTTGACTTATTTCAAGCTTCATATAATTGCAGATAGCGCTCTGAAAACACATAATTTGATGTTTTTGTCGATAGATTCATACATATTATGAGGTCCTGAATAGGAATATGAACTTTCCAATTGTGAAAATCTGCGCGGAAAAGCGTGATTTCGACTTATTCCAAAGTTCGTAAAACTGCAAATAGCACTCTAGAAACCAGGAATATGATGTATTTCGTGCTAGATTCAGCCATATAACGCACTTTTGAAGCTTAATCTTGCTTCTGAGCAGATTGACAGAGTCAAATAATTTTCAATGAGACTCAGAAAAAACGCTGATAACTCGCTTAAAACGCATAATTTGGTGCATTTGAAGATGGATTCATGCGTATTAGGTTGTATTGGATAGAATTATGTGATTTGCGATACTTTGAAACTGCTCATAATGTAGTAATTTTGACTTATTTCAAACTTCATATAACTGCAGATAGTGCTCTGAAAACACGAAATATGATGTTTTTGTCGATAGATGCATACAAACTATGAGGTCCTGAATAGGAATATGAACTTTTTGATTGTGAAAATCTGCGCGGAAAAGCGTGATTTCGACTTATTCCAAAGTTTGTGAAACTGCAAATAGAACTCTCAAAACACGGAGTATGATGTATTTGGTTCTAGATTCTGCCATATAACGCACTTCTGGAGCAAAATCTTGCTTCTAATCAGATTTACAGAGTCAAAAATTTCTCAGCGAGACTCCGAAAAAACGCTGATAACTCGCTGGAAACGCAAAATTTTGTGCATTTGAGGACGGATTCATGCGTATTATGTTGTATTGGATAGATTTATGTGATTTGCGATACTTTGAGACTGCTCAGAATGTGGTAATTTTGTCTTATTTCAAACTTCACATAATTGCAGATAGCGCTCTGAAAACACATAATATGATGTTTTTGTCGATTGATTCATACATATTATGAGGTCCTGAATATGAATATGAACTTTTCAATTGTGAAAATCTGCGCGGAAAAGCGTGATTTCGACTCATTCCAAAGTTCGTGAAACTGCAAATAGCACTCTAAAAACCTGGAATATGATGTATTTGGTGCTAGATTCTGCCATATAATGCACTTTTGGAGCAAAATGTTGCTTCTGAGCAGATATCCAGAGTCAAAAATTTCTCAACAAGACTCAGAAAAAACGCTGATAACTTGCTGGAAACGCAAAATTTTGTGCATTTGAGGACGGATTCATGCGAATTATGTTGTATTGGATAGATTTATGTGATTTGCGATACTTTGAGACTACTCAGAATGTGGTAATTTTGACTTATTTCAAACTTCATATAACTGCAGATAGTGCTCTGAAAACACGGAATATGATGTTTTTGTCGATAGATCCATACATATTATGAGGTCCTGAATAGGAATATGTACTTTTTGATCGTGAAAATTTGCGTGGAAAAGCGTGATTTGGACTTATTCCAAAGTTTGTAAGACTGCAAATAGCACTCTAAAAACACGGAATATGATGTATTTGGTGCTAGATTCTGCCATATAACGCACTTTCGAATCAAAATCTTCCTTCTGAGCAGATTTACAGACTCAAAAATTTCTCAACGAGACTCAGAAAAAACACTGATAATTCGCTGGAAACGCAGAAGTTTGTGCATTTGAGGACGGGTTAATGCGTATTATGTTGTATTGGATAGATTTATGTGATTTGCGATACTTTGAAACTGCTCAGAATGTGGTGATTTCGACTTATTCCAAACTTCATATAACTGCAGATAGCGCTCTGAAAACACATAATATGATGTTTTTGTCGATAGATTCATACATAATATGAGGTCCTGAATAGGAATATTAACTTTTTGATTGTGAAAATCTGCGCGGAAAAGCGTGATTTTGACTTATTCATAAGTTTGTAAAACTGCAAATAGCACTCTAAAAACACGAAGTATGTTGTATTTGGTGCAAGATTCTGCCATATAATGCACTTTTGGAGCAAAATCATTATTCTGAGCCAATTTACTGTGTCAAAAATTCTTCAACGAGACTTAGAAAAAACGCTGATAACTCGCTGGAAACGCAAAATTTTGTGCATTTGAGAACAGATTCATGCGTATTATGTTGTATTGGATAGATTTATGTGATTGGCGATACTTTGAAACTGCTCACAATGTGGTAATTTTGACTTATTTCAAACATCATATAATTGCAGATAGCGCTCTGAAAACACATAATATGATGTTTTTGTCGATTGATTCATACATATTATGAGGTCCTGAATAGGAATATGAACTTTTCAATTGTGAAAATCTGCGCGGAAAAGCGTGATTTCGACCTATTCCAAAGTTCGTAAAACTGCAAATAGCACTCTAAAAACCCGGAATATGATGTATTTGGTGCTAGATTCCGCCATATAACGCACTTTTAAAGATAATTCTTGCTTCTGAGCAGATTTACAAAGTCAAAAATTTTTCAACGAGAATCAGAAAAAACGCTGATAACTCGCTTGAAACGCAAAATTTGGTGCATTTGAGGATGGATTCATGCGTATTATGTTGTATTGGATAGATTCATGTGATTTGCGATACTTTGAAACTGCTCAGATTGTGGTAATTTCAACTTATTTCAAACTTCATATAACTGCAGATAGCGCCCTGAAGACACGGAATATGATGTTTTTGTTGATAGATTCATACATATTAAGAGGTCCTGAATAGGAATATGAACTTTTTGATTGTGAAAATCTGCGCGGAAAAGCGTGATTTCGACTTATTCCAAAGTTTGTAAAACTGCAAATGGCACTCTGAAGACACGAAATATGATGTATTTAGTGCTAGATTCTGCCATATAACGCACTTTTGGAGCAAAATCTTGCTTCTGAGCAAATTTTCAGAGTCAAAAATTTCTCAACGAGACAGAAAAAACGCTCATTATTCGCTGGAAACGTAAGATTTTGTGAATTTGAGGACGGATTCATGCGTGTTATGTTGTATTGGATAGATTCATGTGATTTGCGATACTTTGAAACTGCTCAAGTTGTGCTAATTTTGATTTATTTCAAACTTCCTATAACTGCAGACAGCGCTCTAAAAACACGAAATATGATGTTTTTGTCAATAGATTCATACATATTATGAGGACCTGAATAGAAATATGAACATTTTGATTGTGAAAATCTGCGCGAAAAAGCGTGATTCCGACTTATTCCAAAGTTCGCAAAACTGCGAATAGCACTCTAAAAAAACAAAATATGATGTATTTGGTGCTAGATTCTGCCATATAACGCACTTTTGAAGCAAAATCTTGCTTCTGAGCAGATTTACAGAGTCAAGAATTTCTCAACGAGACTCAGAAAAAACGCTGATAACTTGCTGGAAACGCAAAATTCTTTGAAACTGCTCAGAATGTGGTAATTTTGACTTATTTCAAACTTCATATAACTGCAGATAGCGCCCTGAAAACACGGAAAATGATATTTTTGTCGATAGATTCATACATATTATGAGGTCCTGAATAGGAATATGTACTTTTTGATCGTGAAAATTTGCGCGGGAAAGCTTGATTTCGACTTATTTCAAAGTTTTTAAAACTGCAAATAGCACTCTGAAAACACGAAATATGATGTATTTGGTGCTATATTCTGCCATATAACGCACTTTTGAAGCAAAATCTTGCTTCTGAGCAGATTCACAGAGTCAAATATTTCTCAACGAGACTCAGAAAAAACGCTGATAACTCGCTAGAAACGCAAAATTTTGTGCATTCGAGGACGGATTCATGCGTTTTATGTTGTATTGTATAGATTCATGTGATTTGCGATACTTTGAGACTAGTAGTTATTCAAAAGGGCTTCTGGCGCACAAGATGGCCGCCGTCCTCTGCCGCCGCTTCGCCGCCGCCCTGCCGTCGTCGTCGCGTGCTATGACCCCCGGGTGCATTCAACCTAGACCCAGCGATAGGGTGCATAATTAACATGTGATCATATGCGGGTGCGTTCAATATTTTGCAGATCTTGAAGTTAAATTTTATTCTTGATAACTTTCATCCATCCTCTTTGCCGCTGAGCATACTATACCTAAAGCTGCGGCTGTAGGTCACACGCACCGCTGCTCGACTAGCCCGTCACCGCAGCCACGACAAAATTTCAAGACGGTAGTGTGTGTTTGAACATACTATACCTAGCGCTGGCTTGCGGATTACACAGCGCTAGACTATCCAAAATGGTGTTCAACTTGGGATATTTGAGATGAGATAAATAATACAAGCAATATCTTCCAATGCATTTATTTTCAGTATTTACAAGTTATACTCATGAACTAAAAGTGTAACCATAAGGGTATGTCTCAGGAAAAATGTAATTTACTATTCGTTTATCGTCAAAAGAACTTAAAGCTAATTTATTCTGTTTTATGGTATATACATTATGTTTTTGGGATCCAATTAATATTTGTGGTTTGACAATTGATGCGTTATTGAATAAGCTGTTTCAATAATCGCCATATGAGATGGACCGCATGGTAGCTTTTGCAACACCTTTGGCTTTCATACATTCTTTGGTTGAAGTTTTGTATGCATACATTTTGGCTCGCAATCCGATGAAGTGCGTCATAATGATACCGTTGCTCTCATCTTTCATCAGTCCTGGAACTTTCTTGTTTGCTAAAGGTATATCAAAAATATTATTTGGTAAATAATCTGAGGTATCAAATTTGTGTATGTCCTGTTTGATAATTTTGTAGATATTAGTATTCCGGAAATAGTAAATAAGACTGTCGGTGTCAGTATAGCAGAGCTCTGCTTTTGAGCCCAAATTCTGTTCAGTATAATTAAAATGAAAGTCGTAGATATATGTTTTTGAAATATCCAACACACAGAATCCAACGTAAATAGGCTTAGTGAAGTGACTTGCGCATGCGCAGAAGACACGTTCGAGTCATGCATTCTAACGGACAAGCTCATACATGCATGACAACCCTTGTATTTGAATGCGCACGTGTTCAACCCGCATTCTTCAAGCTGTATCATAAAAGATGAGTCATATTTACATGATCGTGCTAATTAAATTTGCATCCTAAACAATATGGCTTTGCATTGCAAAACGATTGAGTCACGCATCCTAACTGACATGTTCACGCACGCATGGATTTGGCTATACTTAACTCTTGACCATATGTCACAGCCGAACATCTGAGTTTTAATGTATATATTAGCAATCACGTTAAATAACCAACGCTTAAACATATGTTTACAAGAGCAATTATGAATTAAACTCTGAGTTTTGTAAAAATATTCATTCTCAGAAGCAAATACAACTTATTAAAATATAACTAGCAGATTATAACTTATTCACTTATTGAAATACAACTTACATACTACTGATAATATTTGTTAATGGATTATAACTTATTGACTTATCGTGTATGATTAGGCAATAGGCAGCTGTATTGTCCGGTATGTTCTCATTTGTTTCAAATTCGTGTCAAATATCAACATTTCCAGTTTTTAATGTTTCACTTTGATGTGAGCAATCTATCACTACCAATGGTGCTGTTTTGAGGAACTCATGCGGCGAAAATACTGGCTCGCATGGCCGCTCATAGAAAGAGAGCTGGAATTGCGTGTACATCTCATACAACATTGCCCAATGATTATTCATAATGTTTAAATTGAGGTTATCAAATGGAAACATCTCGGAATTTAGATATAACCTGATATTCGTTAGATAACAGTGCTCGAATTTGCTAATATCTTAATTCGCCTTATCTTTGCGATCCGTCTGTAGACAAAAAATTATGAAACGCGGGGTCTCCAATTGTGTACTAGTCTTAATCGGCCAAGAATGTCGCTGAGTCTTCTGAAGCATTGGAAATTCATGAAGCGTCCAGCTGCGGAATACCATTTCTAAATTGACACTTTTTTCCATGTATCTCATTAGCATAGGCCGCTCGGCGTCAGCCACGGAAATGTGTGGAATCTTCCAATGAACTTTACTCAGTTCAATTTTCATATTCTCACCCTCCACGCTGTTTTTGATAGCATTCAAATCGGAACTACTTCGTATCAGCACTAGTTCTTGTTGTACATGTAGGATGATCTTTTTGAAGTCCTCGCAGAATCCCAAAAGCATACTCAAAGGAATACATACATTGGAATTACCTTGATCATTGACAATTTGTTTTGTATTATCTGCTGATGGTGACCATCCAGCGTTTTGCAAACGTTTACTTCCATTTGTGTTATACGAAACGTAAGCTTTTATCGTAGAAGTTATTCCAGGATTTCGAACCCGATCTATTACTATACCTCCAATTTCATATCGCATTTCATTGAATAGGAAGGCAAATGCATCGTTAACTATTTTAGCTGTCTTTGAAACTTTGTTGTCATGTGTTAGGAGTTCACCCTCAATATATAATGAACTGTTCCAGGGCAAAGTGTACAGATCCTGTTGTTGAATAGGAATGCGAATTTCATCGTTATTATGCAAAGTTGTAGAGGCATAAGGCTGGTGTGTATTTTTCTCAGCATGGCTGATTGAGTCGTCAAATAGAGCTTTTTCAGTTACACTCAGTATATATACATTCATTTTGATGGACACAAAGTATGAAATTAGCAGATTTATTGAACTGTACTCCAAACCACACGACAATAGCTTTAATTCGCTTCTTCTTCTTCTTCTTCTTATCCAGTTCGAGTTTTGAATCCTAATGATTCCAGGAACTGTTCATTAATAGATGTTAACCCTCTGGCAACTGTCCTATTAATGGAGCTATGAGGATTGCTCGGATTATTTATATGTTCACCAATTGAACTATTGAATTTGATCCTCATTTTGTCTCTTAAGGTGTAGTCTGACCGTTAAGACTTCTCCTCTGAAATTGATCAAGTTACCGTCCTGGTCGACTATTTTAAAAGTTGAGGAGTTTATTATACGAGTGTTGATTGGTTGATAGATTATCTGACTGGGAATTTCAATGATTTTGAAGCCTGGCGGAGCTTGAGGAAAAAATTCATGTATAATATGCACATTCTTGCTATTTGAATACGAGTTTGTAGTTATGCTGCACTCAATACATATAGCATTGACCCTTATGATTGATACTGGATTGTCAGATTCATGAGGGTGATTGGCCCGAAGTTTTCGCGACTTAAAACCCAATATATCACGAGGTGAATCATCTAAGGTAAAATCTATCACATTATTACCCTCAATTTCACATTTAAGCGTGTTGTTGTTGGCTTCGATGTTCAACTTGGTACCTGCATCCAATTTTCCATTCAAATATTTGTTTATATCGACCAGCTCATAAGAACCTTCTGGAATTGTTATGATCTTATCGCCAATACCGAACTTATTATTTTTTTTCATCGATATTTGGGATCGCATTATAAATTCCGAAGCTTATCAGGCCAAGAAGATATTATGATTCATCATCGAATATAATTGGTGGATAAAAAGATTGATTGATGATTGAGTTATCCCCGAAGAATGTGAATGTGTAAGACATGACGGCTAAATGAACACTGAACTATAATTGCACTTGCTCATATAGAAATGCTAAGCACAAATGTCCACATTTTACACTATCAAAAGACTGATATCTACTATAATTATAAAGGATAGTACCACACTTACCAAAATAATCAACAAGTTCTTTTGGTGGCACAAGGTTTCCAAAACTGTCAAAGTATTTTATTAAATTATCACGCTTCATATAGGCCACCCAGTGTGTACCTGACCTGAAGCTATCATCTAAATTGACAATTGCACAATTTATTTTCTTGGGTAATTTATCTCTCATAAAGACACCTCTGAAACATGGGATTTTTAGTTGTTTAGCATATTTCTCAATATCAATGTTACTCAGGGCACGCGATGGTGATTTCAATGGTAGTTTTTTGACTGATTCGGATACAGATCATGACCTTTGCGATATGGTTTCAAGTAGAGACCCTTTCCCAACGCGATGGATTCCATGATCTTATTGTGACGTTCAGATTCTTTCAAATGCTCAGCTGCTGCTCGTGCATCATTCACAGCCTTAGCGATGCCCGCTGTTCCACCACTAAGCGCGCCTCAAGCGCTCAGACCGGCAAAAATTGGTTTCAACGGTAAGAAACCTCCCGATTTTGGAACAAGTATTACCCTAGGACTTTTGATTCGCCTCTTGATTCTCTTAACAGTTCGTAAAGCAATTTTAGCTGACTTCTTTAGATCAGACTTGGAGTTTTTAGATTTTATGGCTTTTCGCACGCGACTTATAGCATCACGAAACGACAGACTTGATGATTTTCTCACCATCTTTATGATTACTTAAAGCAGACACGTCTAGCTGTGACAACGGTCAACGATAGACTGTGTTGGAGTCATGTTCTATGCTTAAATTATACAATCATGCAAACGGTGAAACAAAACTGTAACATTAAAGTGAAAAATTATGATTTCAATGATATCGTTGTTGAACGGCGTCATAGCACATTGCTGCCAAATATAATTCAGTGCATTATAGCTGGTCCAAGTGGTACTGGCAAGACAAATATAATGATTGCACTGCTAGAGGATGAGAATGGATTATGTTTTTCAAATGTCTATATCTATTCAAAATCATTGTTCCAGCCGAAATATGTGTACTTGAGGATGTTATTGGAACCGATTGGAGAAATTGGATTCAACGCATATAATGAGAACTCAAAATTTATCAGACCTGATGAGGCAAAATGTGATTCTGTATTTATATTTGATGATGTTGCTTGTGATGACCAAAATGTGATCAGAGAGTTCTTCAGCATGGGTCGACATGAAAAAATAAACTGCTTCTATCTCTGTCAGAGCTACACTAGGATTCCGAAACATCTAATACGTGATAACGTGAATTTTATAATATTATTCAAGCAAGATGATTTGAATCTACGGCATGTGTATATGGATCATGTTAATACAGATTTCACGTATGAGCAATTCAAAAACTTGTGTTCGTTTTGCTGACTCGATAAGTACGGTTTTTTTGTGATTGACAAGGACAGTAATATTGACAGAGGGCGCTATTGCAAAGGATTTGATCAGTTCATAATATATAGCAAAGATCTTAGCTAATATAATCATTCACGTGGTGACCATCATCAGAGCTGTTTATCAATTCATCAGAGCTGTTTAAAGCGGTTCAAAAGCTGTTTATCAGTTCATCAGACCTGTTCAAGAGCTGTTTATCAGTTCAACAGACCTGTTCAAAGCGGTTCAAAAGCTGTTCATCAGTTCATCAGACCTGTTCAAAGCGGTTCAAGAGCTGTTTATCAGTTCATCAGGGCTGTCCATCAGTTCATCAGAGCTGTTCAAAGCGGTTCAAAAGCTGTCTATCACTTCATCAGACCTGTTCAAGAGCTGTTTATCAGTTCGACAGACCTGTTCAAAAGCTGTTGGAACTGGCTATGTTAAATTCTTCAGTTTTCATCGTTATTGCTGAGCTGGTTATTCTCATAATATCTATCATTCAAACACTCCTAATTTGTCTGGTTCAATCATGGATCCACGTTTGACGAGAGATATCATAAAAACTAGGAACATTGTGAGACAGAAGCTGAAAAATCTTAAACTTGGTGCCTTGCAAACAGAAGCTAAATTACAAACTCAGTACAGGCCAATAATCAAATGTTTACAGAATATTGTAGGTAACTTGCCCGTGATAGAACAGGGAATTAAAAGTGAGCCTAAAGTGGAGAAAGAAGAAGAAGAAGAAGAAGTAGGTGAAACTGTGAAAGAAGACCTGACCGGCCCTAAATTCTTGGAAACAAATGGCATAGCCGAGACAGGCAATGAAGATGAAGTGTTTAATGAACCATCCATAACTAGAGAAGATATATCAATTTTAACACAGGAACCCTCATTCCGGGAGTATTTAGATCAATATGATCCATTACCCAATATGCAATATGTTGAAGAAATGTTAACTGACCAAAGTGATTCATTTGATCATAGATATGGTGTACGCCATGATGTTGAGAGCGACAAGTTTTTCATTGGTAACTCTGAGATTAAAATTGATGGTAAAGATTTAATCGTGAATGATATAAAATATACGGGAACACCGGGTCTCTACGAATTAGTATTCAAAAAACAGCCATTGGGTTATACTCAAACTGATCGCGAGAATTACGTTGATATTGTTAAAAGGACTAACGCTGCACGCCGCCATTATAGTGAATCAGAACAAGTTGCTGGCTTAAAATCATATAAATATACAAATATAATTGGACCTCTGCTGGAAACGCGTAAAAGGATTGTATCAGCCCCCAAACGGTTTGGTCTAAAGTATGCCAAAGGCTATTTTAAAAAATTCAATGACAAACCTGTTGAATACGTATATTGGGACGATATCAATCAGTTGGTTGATAGACTACGTCTGTTAATAGCGTCACGAGATGCCGGCCATTCTGGACATGATAATGAATTAAAAGAGGCTGACGTTATCGAATAGTGTTATTCTAACAATGTCTCTGGACAAGTTTGGTTCTCATATTGAGCATTATAAAACTAGAAAATATATTGATAGAAAAATTACTGGCTTCAGTAAGGAGTTACTTGCGAATAGAATCAGAATTGATGAGCTCAAGCCTCAGCTGGAGAAAAATATCAAAGGTCACACTCAAATTGAGATTTCCAATTTCATTAAGAGTTCAAGAACCATCACCCTGATCAATTTGACGCTGGCTCTCAAGAAAAACATGTATGAGGTTCTAAATAGCCCTGATCATTCACACTATAATTTGCCAGTTTCTGGAAGAATTCTTCAAATCAAAGTGGATAATTCAAAAGCATCTCTCAACTATCGTATTAATGATACTACTCGTGTCTCAGATCTCACTAAGCGAGTTATCGTTAGTGGTGATAAATTGAAAATTTATCCTACTTCTGTAGGCACTTAGTTTCCTGAATTACATTTGGAATTGATGATAGAAACTCCGGTCTATGATGTCAAAAATCAAACGACAAGTTGTGATGAACTACACAAACCAGCTTGCATCAATTTCCCAAGACGGAGTGTAATTGTTAAATGATTAAATGATCTATTCCAAGCAGATTCAGTTGAAATGATTCCTTATTCTAGAGTTAATAAAGGGTACCGATACATTCTAATTGTAATTGATGCGTTCTCCAAGTATCTGTGGACGGAGCCTGTAAAAAGCAAATCGGGTTTAGATGTCACAAAAGCTATGCTAAGTATGTTGCAGAAACAGGCGCCTAAAAATTTACAAACAGACATGGGAGGGGAATTTTATAATAAAAGCTTCCAAAGTTTGATGGAAAATACAAAATAAATCACTATTCAACATTTAGCACCACGAAAGCATCAATGGCTGAACGAGTAACTCGCAAATTGAAATCAATGATTTGGAAGGGATTTAGTCAACAGGGAAATCATAAGTGGTTGAATCTATTACCAAAATTAACTGAGAAATACAACTCGACAAAACATCGAACTATCCACATGCGACCGAATGATGTGAATAAAAATAATGCAAAATCACTTATTGATACTATTTATAACCAGATAAAAATGACAGGTACCGCAAAGTTCAATGAGGGTGATTATGTACCCATCAGTGAACATAGACAAGCTTTTGTGAAGGGTTACACACCAAACTGGTCTAATGAAATTTTTGTTATTGATAAAGTTCAATTCACGAATCCTGTAACCTACATTCTCAAAGATCACGCTGGTCAAATCATAGAAGGCGGATTTTATAGTTATGAATTACAAAGGGTTGCGTATCCAGACGTTTAACTTGTGGAGAAAGTGTTGAAACGGAGAGGGGATGAATTATATATAAAATGGTTGGGTTTTGACAATAGGCATAATAGCTGGATTCATAAGGACAATGTTGAAGAAGCTGAATCTCATTTTTCAATAGTCACTTGAATGATCAACATGTCTGCGATAATTGTAGACCTACAAGGCTTTCAAGTCTATGATGATGATGATAGGATTAAATTTATTTGTAAGGAAATTGCTGCCTTAGACATGCATACTGACCTCTGCAGATCGAAAATATTCCTATCCCCTCATTCATGGTCTAAATTGGATACGAAAAGCAAAAAGACAGTTTTGTGGTTGTCCAGTAAACACCACAGTCTGGACTGGCAATCCGGCAATACAGATTATTGCTTTTTGGAGAATATTGTTCAGGATATGCTGAGAAACGCTTCTAAGGTATATGTTAGAGGAAATGAAAAATTAAAGTGGTTGAAAGAGATATTGGGATCGAAGACAATAGATATTGTCAATATAGAGCAGGTAGGCTGTCCATCTCTAAAGGAGCTCTGTGAACCCTCAAAATTAAGTTCCTGTGACTCTCATAGCAAAAATTGCGCCTTAAAAAATGTTCATATATTGAAAGATTGGTAAAACCACGATTTACAGCTCTTAATTCATTCCAAAAGTTCTATGGATGTGGTATTCTACACTTCATGCTAGAGGAAGAAATTGCGTGTATGCCGATGGAATTCATAATCGCATTTGCATCAGGTCAAATTGATGATCTAGGGAACAAGTTTCCTCAGGAATGGCGAGCTAATAGAAAATTCCAAGAGTATCGACGCTGCACCGAACATTGTTTGACGACCTCTGAGGATCAAGTTGGCAATTCATTCCCATTGAAGAAAAATTGTTTTAAATGTAATATTGTATTGTAATATTTGATACTTGAGAATAAACTGTTTTAATAAATTTGATGTGTTTTATTTAGACCCCTGAATAAGTGGAACAGGAAGTTTGCATTAATTATTTTATTTCATTAGGCCAATACAGAACATTTAAATTCTTGACTTATAAACAGGTTTCATACAATTAATTTTATAGTTTAACATCTAACATCAACTACAGAGCATCAGAAATATTCGTATTCTAAAAGATAAATGAACCAAATGATGCAAATATTCCATACTTAAAAAATCAACTTTTTCGAGAAATTGATGTGTTTTATTCACACCCCTGGGGATTTTCACATAAATAAAACAGGAAGTTTGCATTAATTATTTTATTACATTAAACCAATGGCAATACATAACATTCAAATTCTCAATCAATGTACAGGTTTCGTTCGTTTAATTCTATTTTGTAATACAGACGTTAATATTGGTTCATAAAAATTCTTAATTTTAAATTGAAAGCGAACTCTGTCTATGGCTACTTGCATCCAAACATTCTTTCTTGCTGCCCTGTATGCAAATGTTTAGGTGTGCATGTGATAAATTTGAATACTGTCACTGAACCGCACTTTCATTTTTTCAGGTCTAAAACTTCGACACTTTTAATTAATTCTCGCATTACACAGTAATTGTTGATATCATTTTTCAACAGCTGAAGCTTTAACAAATACTTATTGATTCCACTTCTTATATTGTTTTTGTTGACTTTTCTGCGCACTGAAGGCTGATAAATCACCATCTTCATTGTCCGTCTTTGTATTCGATCGTCATTCAGAGTGAGCTGTTAGTTGAATGTTCTAAATTGCCATCTGCACCATCTTTCTGAGCGGAAGTGAACGCGATATCGACAACTTTCCACTTTTCCCTTTGGATGTGATGTACAGTTTCCCAGCGGTTGCTTGCTTGTTCGAATCAATTATATCTTCATCGGTCAGTTGGTTGAATCTTGCACCAAGGAAAAGGATGTTAGTTGCCAACTTTAGAACTATCTTCTTTCCGAATGTTGTTGACACGCGCCGACAGTTATTGACTTTGTATTTTTTACCCTTCTTCAGGTTACTTAGTGAAATTGGTTCTTTCACCTGAGCGATTTGATTCATCTTTTGGAATAGAGCCATTTTGATGCTTTGTAGTTGAAGTCAGATATTAAACTAATCTGCAAAGAGCAAAGTGATCTTTTTTATACTAAAATAATTTCTCCCACTCTAGAAAAACTTTGGATACGGGTTAACGGTTTTACTCTTATGAAACTGTTCTTTCAACCCCAAAGATGTTGGCACGGCTGTTTGTTTGTGTTGCTATAATAAAATTTATTCGTATCATGTGCTATGAACCATCATACTGCAATATGACATTGTAACTCGCGAGCTTGAACTCAACTGTACTTTCAACCGCAAGATAAAAATTTGCAAAGATGCTGGTATCGCAATGGCCATATGTTTGCGTTCTGATGTTTATCAGAGTGCAAAATTTATTCATATGTTGCAAACAGTACAACGGCAATATGAAAAAGAGGGCTTACATATCAACCCAAGATAGAAATTTGCAAGGATGTTTGGATAACTGCTGCTATTTAGCGTAATTATTAAAGTGCAAAATTTATTCAGAAGCTATATATGAACCATCATACTGCAATATGACATCGTTTTGAGCTTAGTATAGAGAGGGAATTGTGCACCTAAGCTGCATCAGTCTAAAATGAATACCATTGAAGTGATGAAAAGCAGAGTTAATAATTTGTGTTTGCAAGTCGACTACTTGCAAACGCAGATTGCAATATTAGAGAACGTAGAATATCAGAAGTCGCTTGTGATCACAGTGGAGAGGAAAATCCTACACCATGTGCCATCGCCTGAGCTTCTACGGAGAGATATCACCTGCAAATGCAGTTTGTGCAGGGAAGTAGAGAGATATATCCCTGAAATACTATTTGGCAAGCCTCCACCTCTAATTCCATTCAGGCGCTAGTAAGGTATTTATTCATCAATATATTTTTTAATTGTAAATCACCTTTGATATATTTTCAGATATGTGCTGGATGTTTCTATTGTGATTAGTTTAGTTCATAAGTATGATCTGTATGTATAGAAAATAAATGTGTGAGAACTTTGTTTGTGTTTATTCTACTCTACAGCGGAACGCCATTTTCAACAGTCTTATTCAGAAGATTTTTCATCGATCGTTGCGACTATCATAAAGAAGCGTGGTCTTCACTGTCAAGCGAGCGCATCATTCAAGCATCTCAAGTATTCGATCGCCATGGACTTTTAGTTCATAAGTATAACTTGTAAATACTGAAAATAAATGCATTGCAACATATTGCTTGTATTATTTATCTCATCTCAAATATCCTAAGTTGAACATCATTTTGAATAGTCCAGCGCTATGTAATCCGCAAGCACGCGCTAGGTCTAGTATGTTCAAACACACACAACCGTCTTGAAATTTTGTCGTGGCTGCGGTGACGGGCTAGTCGAGCAGCGGTGCGTGTGACCTACAGCCGCAGCTTCAGGTATAGTATGCTCAGCGGCAAATAGGATGGATCAAAGTTATCAAGAATAAAATCTAACTTCAAGATCTGCAAAATATTGATCGCACCCGCATATGACCACATGTTAATTATGCACCCCATCGCTGCGGCGGCAGCGGGGTGGCAGTGAGGCAGCAGCGGAGGAAGGCGGCCATCTTGGGCGCCAGAAGCCCTACTGTATAACTACTGAGACTGCTCAGAATGTGGTAATTTTGACTTATTTCAAACATCATATAACTGCAGATAGCGCTCTGAGAACACAAAATATGAAGTTTTTGTCGATAGATTCATACATATTATGAGGTCCTCAATAGGAATATGAACTTTCTGATTGTGAAAATCTGCGTGGAAAAGCGTGATTTCGACTCATTCCAAAGTTTGTAAAACTGCAAATGGCACTCTGAAGACACAAAATATGATGTATTTAGTGCTAGATGCTGCCATATAACGCACTTTTGGAGCAAAATCTTGCTTCTGAGCAGATTTTCAAAGTCAAAAATTTCTCAACGAGACAGAAAAAAAGCTGATAACTAGCTGGAAACGCGGAATTTTGTGCATTTGAGGACGGATTCATGCGTATTATGTCGTATTGGATAGATTTATGTGATTTGCGATACTATTGAAACTGCTCAGAATGAGGTAATTTTGACTAATTTCAAACTTCATATTACTGCAGATAGCGCTCTGAAAACACGGAATATGATGTTTTTGTCGATAGATTCATACATATAATGAGGTCCTAAATAGAAATATGAACTTTTTAATTGTGAGAATCTGCGCGGAAAACCGTGATTTCGACTTATTCCAAAGTTTGTGAAACTGCAAATAGCACTCTCAAAACACGGAGTATGATGTATTTGGTGCTAGATTTTGCCATATAACGCACTTCTGGAGCAAAATCTTGCTTCTAATCAGATTTACAGAGTCAAAAATTTCTCAGCGAGACTCCGAAAAAACGCTGATAACTCGCTAGAAACGCAAAATTTTGGGCATTCGAGGACGGATTCATGCGTATTATGTTGTATTGGATAGATTTATGTGATTTGCGATACTTCGAAACTGCTCAGAATGTGGTAATTTTGTCTTATTTCAAACTTCATATAATTGGAGATAGCGCTCTGAAAACACATAATATGATGTTTCTGTCGATTGATTTATACATATTATAAGGTCCTGAATATGAATATGAACTTTTCAATTGTGAAAATCTGCGCGGCAAAGCGTGATTTCGACTCATTCCAAAGTTCGTGAAACTGCGAATAGCACTCTAAAAACCCGGAATATGATGTATTTGATGCTAGATTCCGCCATATAACGCACTTTTGAAGCTTAATCTTGCTTCTGAGCAGATTTACAGAGTCAAAAATTTTTCAACGAGACTCAGAAAAAACGCTGATAACTCGCTTGAAACGCAAAATTTGGTGCATTTGAGGATGGATTCATTCGTATTATGTTGTATTGGATAGATTTATGTGATTTGCGATACTTTGAAACTACTCAGAATGTGGTAATTTTGACTTATTTCAAACTTCATATAACTGCAGATAGCGCTCTGAAAACACGAAATATGATGTTTTTGTCGATAGATGCATACAAATTATGAGGTCCTGAATAGGAATATAGACTTTTTGATTGTGAAAATCTGCGCGGACCAGCGTGATTTCGACTTATTCCAAAGTTTGTGAAACTGCAAATAGCACTCTCAAAACACGGAGTATGATGTATTTGGTGGTAGATTCTGCCATATAACGCACTTCTGGAGCAAAATCTTGCTTCTAATCAGATTTACAGAGTCAAAAATTTCTCAGCGAGACTCCGAAAAAACGCTGATAACTCGCTGGAAACGCAAAATTTTGTGCATTTGAGGACGGATTCATGCGTATTATGTTGTATTGGATAGATTCATGTGATTTGCGATACTTTGAAACTGCTCAGAATGTGGTAATTTTGTCTTATTTCAA
The DNA here is from genome assembly GCA_963989225.1 of Dromius quadrimaculatus. Lineage (NCBI taxonomy): Eukaryota > Metazoa > Arthropoda > Insecta > Coleoptera > Carabidae > Dromius > Dromius quadrimaculatus. The sequence continues at coordinate 34,022,297 of OZ022327.1, forward strand.
ACTTCATATAATTGCAGATAGCGCTCTGAAAACACATAATATGATGTTTTTGTCGATTGATTCATACATATTATAAGGTCCTGAATATGAATATGAACTTTTCAATTGTGAAAATCTGCGCGGAAAAGCGTGATTTCGACTCATTCCAAAGTTCGTGAAACTGCGAATAGCACTCTAAAAACCCGGAATATGATGTATTTGATGCTAGATTCCGCCATATAACGCACTTTTGAAGCATAATCTTGCTTCTGAGCAGATTTACAGAGTCAAAAATTTCTCAACGAGACTCAGAAAAAACGCTGATAACTCGCTTGAAACGCAAAATTTGGTGCATTTGAGGATGAATTCATTCGTATTATGTTGTATTGGATAGATTTATGTGATTTGCAATACTTTGAAACTACTCAGAATGTGGTAATTTTGACTTATTTCAAACTTCATATAACTGCAGATAACGCTCTGAAAACACGAAATATGATGTTTTTGTCGATAGATGCATACAAACTATGAGGTCCTGAATAGGAATATGAACTTTTTGATTGTGAAAATCTGCGCGGAAAAGCGTGATTTCGACTTATTCCAAAGTTTGTGAAACTGCAAATAGCACTCTCAAAACACGGAGTATGATGTATTTGGTGCTAGATTCTGCCATATAACGCACTTCTGGAGCAAAATCTAGCTTCTAATCAGATTTACAGAGTCAAAAATTTCTCAGCGAGACTCCGAAAAAACGCTGATAACTCGCTGGAAACGCAAAATTTTGTGCATTTGAGGACGGATTCATGCGTATTATGTTGTATTGGATAGATTTATGTGATTCGCGATATCTTGAAACTGCTCAGAATGTTGTAATTTTGACTTATTACAAACTTCATATAACTGCAGATGGCGCTCTTAAAACACGACATATGATATTTTTGTCGATAGACTCATACATACTATAAGGTCCTGAATAGGAATATGAACTTTTTGATTGTGTAAATCTGCGCGGAAAAGCGTGATTTCGACTTATTCCAAAGTTTGTAAAACTGCAAATAGCATTCTCAAAACACGAAATATGATGTATTTGGTGCTAAATTCTGCACAATAACGCACTTCTGGAGCAAAATCTTGCTTCTGAGCAGATTTACAGAGTCAAAAATTCCTCAGCGAGACTCAGAAAAAACGCTAATAACTTGCTGGAAACGCAAAATTTTGTGCATTTGAGGACGGATTCATGCGTATTATGTTGTATTGGATAGATTTATGTGATTTGCATTACTTTGAAACTGCTCAGAATGTGGTAATTTTGACTTATTTCAAACTTCATATAACTGCAGATAGCGCTCTGAAAACACTTGATATGATGTTTTTGTCGATAGATTCATACATATTATGGGGTCCTGAATAGGAATATGAACTTTTCAATTGTGAAAATCTGCTCGGAAAAGCGTGATTTCGACTTATTCCAAAGTTCGTAAAACTGCAAATAGCACTCTAAAAACCCGGAATATGATGTATTTGGTGCTAGATTCCGCCATATAACGCACTTTTGAAGCAAAATCTTGCTCCTGAGCAGATTCACAGGGTGAAAAATTACTCAACGAGACTCAGAAAAAACGCTGGTAACTCGCTAGAAACGCACAATTTAGTGCATTTGAGGACGGATTCATTCGTATTATGTTGTATTGGATAGATTTATGTAATTTGCGATACTTCGAAACTGCTCAGAATGTGGTAATTTTGACTTATTTCAAACTTCATATAATTGCAGATAGCGCTCTGAAAACATAAAATATAATGTTTTTGTCGATAGATTCATACATATTATGAGGTCCTGAATAGATATATGAACTTTTCGATTGTGATTATCTGCGCGGAAAAGCGTGATTTCAACTTATTATAAAGTTCGTGAAACAGCAAATAGCACTCTAAAAACCCGGAATATGATGTATTTGATGCTAGATTCCGCCATATAACGCACTTTTGAAGCAAAATCTTGCTTCCGAGCAAATTTACAGAGTCAAAAATTTCTCAACAAGAGTCAGAAAAAACGCTGATAACTCGCTGGAAACGCAGAATTTTCTGCATTTTAGAACGGATTCATGCGTATTATGATGTATTGGATAGATTTATGTGATTTGCGATTCTTTGAAATTGCTCAGAATGTGGTAATTTTGACTTATCCCAAACTTCAAATTACTGCAGATAGCGCTTCGAAAACACGGAATATGATGTTTTTGTCGATAGATTCATACATATTATGAGGTCCTGAACAGGAATATGAACTTCTTGAATGTGAAAATCTGCGCGGAAAAGCGTGATTCTGACTTATTCCAAAGTTTGTAAAACTGCGAATGGCACTCTGAAAACACTGAATATGATGTATTTGATGCTATATTCTGCCATATAACGCACTTTAGGAGCAAAATCTTGCTTCTGAGCAGATTTACAAAGTCAAAAATTTCTCAACGAGACTCAGAAAAAAGTCCGATAACTCGCTGGAAACGCAAAGTTTTGTGCATCTGAGTACGAATTCATGCGTATTATGTTGTATTGGATAGATAAATGTGATTTGCGATAGTTTGAATCTGCTCAGAATGTGGTAATTTTGACTTATTTCAAACTTCATATAACTGCAGATAGCGCTTTAAAAACACGAAATATAATGTTTTTGTCGATAGATTCATACATTTTATGAGGTCGTGAATAGGAATATGAACTTTCTGATTTTGAAAATCTGCGCGGAAAAGCGTGATTTCGACCTATTCCAAAGTTTGTAAAACTGCAAGTAGCACTCTAAAATCACGAATTATGATGTATTTGGTGCTAGATTCTGCCATATAAATGCACTTTTGGAGCAAAATATTGCTTCTGAGCAGATTTACAGAGTCAAAAATTTCTCAACAAGACTCAGAAAAAACGCTGATAACTCGCTGGAAACGCAAAATTTTGTGCATTTGAGGACGGATTCATGCATATTATGATGTATTGGGATAGATTTATGTGATTTGCGATACTTTGAAACTGCTCAGAATGTGGTAATTTTTACTTATTTCAAACTCTATATTACTGCAGATATCGCTCTGGAAACACGGAATATGATGTTTTTGTCGATAGATTCATACATATTATGAGGTCCTGAATAGGAAAATGAACTTTTTGATTGTGAAAATTTGCGCGGAAAATCGTGATTTCGACTTATTCCAAAGTTTGTAAAACTGCAAATAGCACTCTAAAAACACAAAATATGATGTATTTGGTGCTAGATTCCGCCATAAAACGCACTTTTGGAGGAAAATCTTGCTTCTAAGCTGATTTGCAGAGTCAAAAATTTCTCATCGAGACTCAGAGAAAACGCTGATAACTCGCTGAAAACACAAAATTTTGTGCATTTGAGGACGGATTCATGCGTTTCATGTTGTATTGGATAGATTTATGTGATGTGACTTTGAAACTGCTCAGAATGTGATAATTTTGAATTATTTTAAACTTCATATAACTGCAGATAGCGCTCTGAAATAACGGAATATGATGTTTTTGTCGATAGATTCATACATATTATGAGATCCTGAATAGGAATATGAGCTTTTTAATTGTAAAAATCTGCGCGGGAAAGCGTGATTTCGACTTATTCCAGAGTTTGCAAAATTGCAAATAGCACTCTAAAAACACGAAATACGATGTATTTGGTGCTAGATTTTGCCATATAACGCACTATCGAAGCAAAATCTTGCTTCTGAGCTGATTTACAAAGTCAAAAATCTCACAACGAGATTCAGAAAAAACGCTGATAACTTGCTGGAAACGCAAAATTCTCTGCATTTGAGGACGGATTCATGCGTATAATGTTGTATTGGATAGATTTATGTGATTTGCGATACTTTGAAACTGCTCAGAATGTGGTAATTTTGACTTATTTCAAACTTCATATACCTGCAGATAGCGCTCTGAAAACACGGAATATGATGTTTCTATCGATGGATTCATACATATTATGAGGTCCTGAATAGAAATATGGACTTTTTGATTGTGAGAATCTGCAGGGAAAAGCGTGATTTCGACTTATTCCAAAGTTTGTAAAACTGCAAATAGCACTCGAAAAACACGAAATATGATGTATTTGGTGCTAGATTGTGCCATATAATGCACTTTTGGAGCAAAATCTTACTTCTGAGCTGATTTACATGGTCAAAAATTTCTCAACGAGACCTAGGAAAAACGCTGATAACCCGCTGGAAACGCAAAATTTTGGGCATTTGAGGACGGATGCATGCGTATTATGTTGAATTGGATAGATTTATGTGATTTGCGATACTTTGAAACTGCTCAGAATGTGATAATTTTGACTTATTTTAAACTTCATTAAACTGAAGGTAGCGCTCTGAAAACACGAAATATGATGTTTTTGTCGATTGATTCATGCATATTATGAGGTCCTGAATAGGAATATGAACATTTAAATTGTGAAAATCTGCGCGGAAAATCGTGATTTTGACTTATCCCAGAGTTTTTAAAACTGCAAATAGCACTCTAAGAACACGAAATATGATGTATTTGGTGCTAGATTCCGCCATATAAACGCACTTTTGAAGCAAAATCTTGCTTCTGAGCAGTTTTACAGAGTCAAAAATTTCTCAACGAGACTAAGAAGAAACGCTGATAACTCGCCGGAAACGCAAAATTTTGTGCATTTGAGGACGGATTCATGCGTATCATGTTGTATTGGATAGATTTATGTGATTTGCGATACCTTGAAACTGCTCAGAATGTGGTAATCTTGACTTATTTCAAACTTCATATAATTGCAGATAGCGCTCTGAAAACACAAAATATGATGTTTTTGTCGATAGATTCATACATATTATGAGTTACTGAATAGGAATATGAACTTTTTGATTGTGAAAATCTGCCCGAAAAGCGTGATTTCGACTTATTCCAAAGTTTGTAAAACTGCGAATAGCACTCTAAAAACACGAAATATGATGTATTTGGTGCTAGATTCTGCCATATAACGCATTTTTGAAGCAAAATCTTGCTTCTGAGCAGATTTACAGGATCAAAAATTTCTCAACGAAACTCAGAAAAAACGCTGATAACTCGCTGGAAACGCGAAATTTTGTGCATTTGAGGACAAATTCATGCGTATTATGTTGTATTGGATAGATTTATGTGATTTGCGATACTCTGAAACTGCTCAGAATGTGGTAATCCTGACTTATTTCAAACCTCATATAACTGCAGATAGCGCTCTGAAAACACAGAATATGATGTTTTTGTCGATTGATTCATACATATTATGAGGTCCTGGATGGGAATATAAACTTTTTGATTGTGAATATCTGCGCAAAAAAGCGTGATTTCGACTCATTCCAGAGTTTGTAAAACTGCAAATAGCACTCTAAAAACACGAAATATGATGTATTTGGTGCTAGATTCTGCCATTTTACGCACTTTTGAAGCAAAATCTTGCTTCTGAGCCGATTTACAGAGCCAAATATCTCTCAACGAGATAACTCGCTGGAAACGCAAAATTTTGTGCATTCGAGGACGGATTCATGCGTATCGTGTTGTATTGGGATAGATTCATCTGATTTGCGATACTTTGATACTGCTCAGAATGTGGTAATTTTGACTTATATCAAACTTCATATAACTGCGGATAGCGCTCTGAAAACACGAAATATGATTTTCTTATCGATAGATTCATACATATTATGAGGTCCTGAATAGGAATATGAACTTTTTGATCGTGAAAATCTGCGCGGAAAAGCGTGATTTCGACTTATTCCAAAGTTTGTATAACTGCAAATAGCACTCTGAAAACACGGTATATGATGTATCTGGTGCTAGATTCTGCCATATAACGCACTTTTGGAGCAAAATCTTGCTCCTGAGTAGATTTACAGAGTCACAAATTTCTCAACGAGACTCAGAAAAAGCGCTGATAAATCGCTGGAAACGCAAAATTTTGTGCATTCGAGGACGGATTCATGCGTATTATGTTGTATTGGATAGATTTATGTGATTTGCGATACTTTGCAACTGCTCAGAATGTGGTAATTCTGATTTATTTCAAACTTCATATAACTGCAGATAGTGCTCTGAAAACACGGAATATGATGTTTATGTCGATAGATTCATACATATTGTAAGGTCCTGAACAGGAATATGAACTTTTTGATTGTGAAAATCTGCGCGGAAAAGCTTGATTTCGACTCATTCCAAAGTTTGTAGAACTGCAAATAGCACTCTGAAAACACGAAATATGATGTATTTGGTGCTAGATTCTGCTATATAACGCAGTTTTGGAGCAAAATCTTGCTTTTGAGTAGATTTACAGAGTCAAAAATTCCTCAACGAGACTCAGAAGAAACGCTGATAACTCGCTGGAAACGCAGGATTTTGTGCATTTGAGGACGAATTTATGCGTATTATGTTGTATTGGACAGATTTATGTGATTTGCGATACTTTGAAACTGCTCAGAATGTGGTAATTTTGACTTATTTCAAACTTCATATAACTGCAGATATCGCTCTGAAAACACGAAATATGATGTTTTTGTCGATAGATTCATACATATTATGAGGTCTTGAATAGGAATATGAACTTTTTGATTGTGGAAAATCTGCGCGGAAAAGCGTGATTTCGACTTATTCCAAAGTTTGTAAAACTGCAAATAGATTTCTCAAAACACGAAATATGATGTATTTGGTGCTAGATTGTGCCATATAATGCACTTTTGGAGCAAAATCTTACTTCTGAGCTGATTTACATGGTCAAAAAATTTCTCAACGAGACCTAGGAAAAACGCTGATAACCCGCTGGAAACGCAAAATTTTGTGCATTTGAAGACGGATGCATGCATATTATGTTGAATTGGATAGATTTATGTGATTTGCGACACTTTGAAAACTGCTCAGAATGTGATAATTTTGACTTATTTAAAACTTCATATAACTGCAGATAGCGCTCTGAAAACACGAAATATGATGTTTTTGTCGATAGATTCATGCATATTATGAGGTACTGAATAGAAATATGAACATTTAAATTGTGAAAATCTGCGCGGAAAAGCGTGATTATGACTTATTCCAGAGTTTTTAAAACTGCAAATAGCATTCTAAAAACACGAAATATGATGTATTTGGTGCTAGATTTCGCCATATAACGCACTTTTGAAGCAAAATCTTGCTTCTGAGCAGTTTTACAGAGCCAAAAATTTCTCAACGAGACTTAGAAGAAACGCT